>JAEUYN010002102.1:0-13329 GCA_018257835.1 Euura lappo | reverse complement strand
AATGTTTCTATCCGTGTCTATCCGTTTCCTATCCACATTTTTACTAGGCTACAGTTTTTTTGTTTTTTTTTTTTATGAATATACAGCGTAGATAAGGGTTACAGATCGTTTCCTGCATTTATAACTCATAAAGCAAAATGACCCCATAACGTTGAATATGAGGCAAGGCCAAAGTTTCGTATTTTATAACGTGTATGGCTATCTCCGTGGCTGTCTATCTCGAAGAGCGTCCCTTATCGGTATCTCTCACTCGCATTGGGCAGGAAGTTCATTTGGCAAACGGATATAACAATTATCAAATGAACGCGATTACGAAATACTGAATAATAAAGTGAATGAAATAGAAATGAATGGAATATAAATGAAACAAGCGGGTTTGGGCTGACTATGAGCCAGCCTTCGAACTTTCCGTTATTTATTTTGTTCTCAGCTATTTTGAAATTTGTAAATCTGACCTCAGCTTCTTGATCAGCGGTTCAAAAGACCTTCGAGTACAAATTTCCGTAAGATTTCGAATTTCTTTAGTATTTTTCCCAGCAAATCGGACTCGCCATTTTGAATTTCGCTAATCTGACTTCAGATTCGTGATCAGTGACCCAAAAAACCTACGAGTACCAAGTTTCATCCAAATCAAAACGTTTTTAGTTTTTTTGCAGCATATCGAATACGCCAAATGAAAATTTTGCAAAACTGACTTCAGATTCGTGATCAGCGATCAAAAAACCATATGGTACCAAATTTCATTGAAATCCGTTGATTCGTTCTCAAGATATCGTCATTTTTGTTGTGTTTTTTAGAATTTTGTTATTTGAATAGTTCAAAAAGTACTAATCCGATTGAAGCCAAAATCTAATCAGTTCTAAGTTAAGAAAAGCTCCGTCAATTGAGCCCAAGTTGATCGAAATCCGACCACGCGTTCTCCAGATATCGCGCGGATAAAAATGTGGTCACGCACATACACACACACACACACACACACACACACATAGTCGGAAATGATTCTTTGGACCTCGAAACGTGAAGATTTAGTGAAAACTCAAATTTTCATTTTCGGGGTGATCACAATAACTTCCTTTTTTCTCTGAAAGCAGAGAAACGGGAAGTTAAAAATTATGTTACTATCATATCATTTATTAATGCCGTCAAAGTTGAATGGACCGAAAAGTATAGTTTTTTTCTCCATTTATTAACAATTGTTGACTAATTACATAAAAATTTGATACCCGATGCGATTATTCCAATTCTCTTATAGATTATTTTTATAATTTTTGAATTTTGAAAAAAGGGCGAGAAAAAATTTGTCACGGTTTAAAAGCGTGCGGAATTATTATTCCTCAGCAGGAGGAGGACAAAGGATCGTTTTAAAATATCGCAAGACTTACGAGATGGTTTGCAGGATTGTACTTAAAGAACCTCGGAAAAGATAATCGCGTCATAAATCACAACTTGTGCCAAATAACATCGGTTTTATTCGACGAGTAATAAGCTATGGCTAAACCTCGAGCAATTCCATGCTTGAGGCTCTTGTAACCCTCGATACAATTCAGAGCGAAAAAAGAAGACGGAAGAAAACAAAAAATGAAAGGAGAATCTTGATATTTATTATCCTAAATCCCATTCTGATCCTCGATTTAAAAATAATAATGATAATGATAATAATTCACTTATGTCCATGAGAATGTTGGACAATGGCGAGATAAAAGACAGATAAAATCCCGGACGAAATTGCGGAGCAGGCAGAGTGAGAGAAAGAAAAAATAAAATTTCAAGCATATGTCAAAATCAAAGTCATTTGAAAATTTTTTCCAGCGAAGGAATTCAAAGTCTCTCTGATGCCTCTGATAAACGGCCGTAAAAAGTATTTTTAAGGCGGTCCAAACAGGCATAAAAAATTGTCTTTTTCAGGCCCGTGCCGGAAAAATTGGATTGGAAGAGATTTCAACGTGATTTCTTGCAATTTCCAACGGTTTCTAAGTGATTTCAAGCGATTATCAAAATCAAATTCATTTGAATATTTTTTCCAGCGAAGGAATTCAAAGTTTCTCTGATGGCTCTGATAAACGGCCGTAAAAACTATTTTTAAGGCGGTCCAAACAGGCATAAAAAATTGTCTTTTTCAGGCCCGTGCCGGAAAAATTGGATTGGAAGAGATTTCGACGTGATTTCTTGCAATTTCCAACGGTTTCTAAGTGATTTCAAGCGATTATCAAAATCAAAGTCATTTGAATATTTTTTCCAGCGAAGGAATTCAAGGTTTCTCTGATGGCTCTGATAAACGGCCGTAAAAAGTATTTTTAAGGCAGTCCAAACACGCATCAAAAAGTGTCTTTTTTAGGCCGTGCCGGAAAAATTGGATTGGAAGAGATTTCAACGTGATTTCTTGCAATTTCGAACGGTTTCTAAGTGATTTCAAACGATTACAACACGTGATGTCAAAAAATTTGAAAACCTTCGTAACCTGCGATCATTAATCGAACACTTTACCCTTTCTGACCCTAGAAGGTCCCTGAATAGTTTTTCCCTTTTGAAATCGGTTCAGTGTTTTCTGAATTTTTTGGTTAACAAAATTCTAAAAAATACGACGAAAATTACGATATCTTGATAACAGATCAATGGATTTTAATGAAATGAATCTGCGAAGTCAGTTTTGTAAAATTTTAATCAATATACTGCAAAAAAAAAAAAAACTACAAACGTTTGGATTTTGATGAAAATTGATACTCGAAGGTCTTTTGGCTCGTTAATCACGAATTTGAAGTCAGTTTTGCTAAATTCAAAATGGCGAATCCAATTTGTTGAAAAAAAACGAGTAGCCGAATACTAATTACTTTCACAGATAAACGATCGACTGTTTAATGTTTAAAAACGAATAAAGAAACAAAAAACGGAACAGAAATTGATATCAAAATTGATATCATCCAGTTAGTCACGTATGAGTTCAACAGCTAGCAAGTATGTCGCGTGTAATCCGTTCGCACACGCGTGATTCTCGTGTTATTTACGAACCCTGCCTTTCGAGTTATGGGCGGCCCGTAGGGAATATGAAATTGGTTTTTGATTGGGCATAAAATGCACTTTGGTCCATGTCTGTTTCTCCATGAATGCTCGTCATTGTCATCCTCGTATGTACCAGAGCCAAAAACCTCCGGACAAATCCTCAACTGCAACAAGCGAAGCAACGTTACACTCGGAAAATATCGTTGATTCAAAATTTCTTGTAATCTCAAGTGAATCTAAAGATTCAATTTTTTTTTTTTTTCTAGGTACGTTACGTGTGAATAATGACCCGCGAAATGATTGAGAATCATGCGTTCATTTAGAATCTTGTGGAACGCATTAGCGGAATTTTTTCTGCTGCACTCGTTCAGAATTTTGTACGATATATATAGAGGCGAACCGGTTTTCTTCTTGCAATTAACATAACGCGACGTTAATTTAACGGAATTATAATTTCACGTCACTCCAGCCGAGTTTCGCAGCTGGCGAACAAAACCCCACGTTCTTCACAAAGTTACCAAACCGACGCGACGGTGGAGGACGACTACGCGAAGATATAATTTTCTTACATATGTATATAGTAGCCGATGCAGCAGCTAGGAACTTGGAAACGAGCTCTTGTCCAACGGAGCAAACGGCAAACCAGAAAACACGCATGCCTGCAGCAATTAGTTTCACGCCCAATTACCAAAATATATCTTAAGAATAACTCGCCCTATTATTGCATCGCGAGAATATAACAACGTCACGTTATGGTAAATAATTTGTACAAAATTAGACACTATATATAACTGTTAAAAAAAACTCTATTGTACGCAGGGTTTCTTTTAAAAATTGAAAACTATGGTTTTTTTTTTTTCAATGTACTTGGCGAGAGACTCTAATCGATTGTTTGAACAGTTTGTAGAATTGATAACAGAAGAAAAAAAAATTGATACTTTATTAATTGAGATGTTGAAGGTATTATTTTTTTCCTTTGAAAGAATCATAGACATTCATTTTTGACGTATTTGAAATGTATATGGGGCATTCCATGCCAAATCGACCTGTCGGTGACCCTGGACCTCTCAGATCTGGTCCGTGATTTTTTGTGTCATTCTTCTGACTCTAAATAGCAACGAGAATTTTTTTCGGATTTTTCAAAATCAATTTGAGTGCGTGGTGAATTTTCAAAGTTTTTAATCCACTACCTCGATGGCCTTAACCGAAAAATCTGAAAAAAATTCTCAAAAAGTCTCTGTCAAAAATAAAAATAATAATAAAATTTGATAAAATCGAAAAATCTGAAAATCAGGTTGAAGGAAAAGTCTGGAGATAATGTAATATAGGTAAAAAATTTTCATTTTTGACAGAGACTTTTTGAGAATTTTTTCAGATTTTTCGGCTCAGGCCATCGAAGCGATGAAATAAAAACTTTGAAAATTCACCACGCGCTCAAATTTATTTTGAAAAATCTGAAAAAAAATCTCGTTACTATTTAGACTCGGAAGAATGACGCAAAAAATCACGGACCAGATCTGAGAGGTCCAGGGTCACCGACAGGTCGATTTGGCATGGGATGCCCCATATATATACGTATATCTCTTTAATTAAGAAATACGGTTCGATATTCGATTGGGTTGAATATAGGGTAACATACCCGGCGTGTACAGTTGTTTAAACAGTTCGATATCGTACAGTGTGTAACATACGACGTGTGTGTGTGTGAAGTTTTATCATTATTTTAGATTCTCATTTTGTATACGGCTCAAATACCGCAGTTGCGGTTAATCAACCAACCAGTGACTAATTTTTTTATGTTTTACATTCTAGCACGACTATACACGTATATATATACATATATATTGTATAAAGAATAACGATTCAATGTCAATAGCATGTTTCGTTGTAAACGAGTCAACGAACTAAAGAACAGAATTTTGTTATTAAAAATTCTTTCATTATTTTATACTAATTAACGGAATTAAATATATGACCAAAATCACTGATTAAAATTACTTTTAAAAAAATAATAAAAGATAACATATGGATAATAAAGAGGGTAGAAAAATCTGATCGAAATATATAAACGAAGCCTACTATTTTTTTTTTTTTAACTACACAATTTAGTATATTTTGAAAGACATTTTATTGTTTTTAGAGGTCAAATTTTTCCATTCAAATCATTACAATATGACCGAATACTGGCAAATAAAATTAATCATCATCCATATCATTTCCTTTCTTATTGAACAACGAAGAATTTGGTCTATAATCAACCAAAAGCATTTTATCTTGGGGACAAAATGGAAGCAAAAAAATAAAATAAAAATTTCTTGCGTCGTCTAGAATTAATAACGAAAAAATGGTTCATAGGATTTTGATCTGAATGGTCCACACGGACTTCAATAGTATAAGGAATATACTGTCAAAATTTTGAGTCGATTTCAATATTGGTTGTTCAGTTATCGTGTACACGAGCTCAGAAAATTTAAATCAGGTCAAACTGAGTAGACGTAGACCTTCTTTTCCATGAGCAGTTACTGGATTACTGAGTGAATTCCGAATGCTCATTACGTTTGTTCAAATTTCTTTATTATAGTTTCTCCTCTGTTTCGAAAGAAAGAAATTCCCCAAGGAAAGGGCGAAGTTATTGGCTGCTCGTTGCATCGATGCACTCCTAAATTTGTGCAAATCTCTCAATCATTTTTTACTAAAAAAAAATCTACATAGATTAAGATCGATGAAGAAAAAAAGACTCTTTATTCCTTGGAATAATAATATGTTGCAATCGATGATTTTATCTGCTCATGTAAAGGTTGAGAAAAAAAGTGTGACAGTTGTCGCATGATTGAAGAATGTGAGGTATTAGCGATCTTGAAATAAGATAAGTATCGGTTTATCAGATCGATAGAACGAACGAAACCGTATAGTAGAGAATTAATATATACACGCGGTTTCCATCATCAGACGGCATTTGACAAAGCATATCGACCACACACCGGTTGACGCCCTGTTCAATTCGTCAATGATCAAATAATTCACGCTTGACTAGTTGAACGAAACAAAATTTCATTCGACAATCTCAAATTAATATCAGATACGGTCGCGTTTCAAGTCGCGAGTGGGAGGCGTCACGATATCGAGGACGTTTTGAGACCGAACGATCCGGATGCTGTGGCTCCAGGGTGCACCTGATTTTCACCGATCTCCTCCGATTTCTCCGATCGACGACACGACGCGAATCTAACCTAACCCAACTGCTCCGGTATCATTATAGTAGTCGTAGTCGGGTCTGAGAATTACGCATCCATTGTGTCCACCGGGTACCCGGAGCAAGGCGTACAAGAGAACCTCGATACCGAAGACAATGCGCTTCCACTAAAGCGTGCATCATATTTCACGGTGATTTCTTCGCCTCTTTTTTCGACTACACGTTGCCTTTTTTTGGACCTTTTTATTATCATAGTCTGGGTATCGGTTGGCCAGTTGTGGGGACCACCGTAAGCGATTTGACCTCACCCGGCACGGTCGGGTCCGCTTACTGCATAGCAGCTATTGCATTCGACATCGCTTCCGACGCTGGAGGCTGGTCGTCGTTATTCTCAATTTGATATCAGGCTTTTTGTGTCTTCCACACTTCTCGGACACGGAGACGGACCCATGCTTCAATGGATTCGATATTCAACCTGTACCCCAACCGCTACTTCCTACATCGATTCCTATGTCGGTATTCTCTCTCGAACAACGGGGGGCATAATTAACCCCTCGCGGCGTTCAGGCTTCGGCTTTTGTACTCGATATTTCGTAACAATTGAAAATACGCTCCTGAATCCTTACTCCACGCTAAGGCTACAGTAGAACCTCGGGACTCGTGGATGCCTCAACTCTTTACCCCCACTCCGTGCAACTAGTCAAGCGCGGAAGGATGCGCGCGCAACTCCCAGTGAAATTACTCTCTAAATTTGAATCAGTGAAAATTTCACTAATCGAATCAGTGACTTGAACCCTTTTTCACTGGAGTATCAGTGAAGTCCATTTCAGCAGTGATTTTACCACTGCTAAACCAGTGCATAACTTCACTGTTTCGTCAGTGACTTTTGTGACGAACGCTAGGGGCGCCGCGTACGCCGAGTCTCTAACCGCCATGGAGCTGCCTACTAACCGCCAAATCGTTCGCGTTCATGTGTTGCGTGCTGATTTGGGCGTCGGTTCAACCACGTGAACTGTTCAGTAAAAATCATAACGTAAGTACACATGCGGATTTATAAAATTCTTCACAATTTGGCTTGTCAGTTGCAAATAATGAATGAATTGTGTGAATATTGCTGTTCACTGTCTTACATTGAATTCCTTATACTTTTGGTAGGTTAGGTTTTCTCACTGCGTCCAGTCTTGGCTCGCTCCGACGAGATGGAAGACGGAGAAGTTTCATCTGCGTTAGGAGTCTGTTTTTTCTTTACTTGCAATAAAGACTCGCGAAACAAAAATGTGTCGAATATACCATATTGTCCTTCCGTTTCGAGAATATCTTCAACCGGATCAAATATATATAAGAACCAATAATTTTCGCTGATTCAATCAGTGAAAATTTCACTATTTGAATCAGTGATTCAAATTCACTGGATAAATTAGTGACTTTTCACTGATTTCCAGTGGTATGCTTGTAACTGGAGGCATCAGTGACTATTCGCTGATGATCAGTGACTATTCACTGATTCAAATTTAGAGAGTACAGAGTCTCAGTCAATGTGCGATTGTTTTATTCATTTCGAAAATACAGCTGATACAGAAAATCGGAATTGGCATCCTCCTGTCAATCTTCTTGGAGCACATTCTGAGAGCTTTAGCCGAGGTTGCCCAAGTTCAAAGAGCTCAGGTTCAGAGCGCCCAGGTTGCCCAAGTTCAAAGAGCTCAGGTTCAGAGCGCCCAGGTTGCCCAAGTTCAAAGAGCTCAGGTTCAGAGCGCCCAGGTTCAAAGCGGTCAGGTTCAAAGTGGGCACTGCAAACATTCGGGGCGAAATTGATAATCGATGATTCGATGACGATGGACAATAATTATGAGTACCACTTACGAGATAGGGTCAGTAGCGGGTTGCCGAGTAGATCGATTCCTAGCAACTGCGGTGATGCCACTGCCAGGATGCAGAAGAACAGTATTGCGTAGATTGAGAACATTTTTTTTTCTTTTTTTTTTGGATTTCTTTCAAGTCAGGGAAGAATACTTGTGTCTGACATCTGGGTGGCTGGCCCATTTATACCCGTGCCAAGTACCCCTTATCTCGTTACAGCATTCCAGATCACGTGTCGAATCGATAATTTAATGCATAACCTCGAGAAAAAATACCCCGCTTATCTAGTATCCATATTCATTAATTGCTTCACTTGGTGCACTTCCGCAATTTTACCGCATCGCGATAACGTCGTAATCTGGTGAATAATGATCAGCTCTTCAGAATTATGCAATAGTCCAAATTTCAGGGCGGATGTAATGACCGAAATTTACAATGAAGATTATTAGCGAATTCGATTTTTCGAAAATTCAACGTCAACTTTTCATTGACTCCCCCGGAGAATTTTGATCAAATTAGGCTCAATCGACGCTGCCTTTCTCAACTTAGAACTGATCAGGTTTTGGCTTTGATCAGAAGAAAAGAAGAATGGATCAACACATGGTTTTTTGGGTCTTTCATCATGAACCTGAAGTCAGATTTGCGAAATTCACAATGGCGAATCCGTTTGCCGGGAAAAACACTAAAAACATTCGAAATCTCTAAAAATTGGAACCCGAAGGTTTTTTGAACCGCTGATCGAGAATTTGAAGTCAAAATAACTGGAAATGAACTTTCTTGACTTCTTATTTTCTCTAAAAATCATGCGCTACTTGATGTTGTGCGTAATAATTCTAAACCCACTTATGGTTAACGTAAGTGCATCTAGTATAATTGACCAGCTTCCCAGCCACTCGCAGTGCACCAGAAGCAGAAGAAGAAGAAGCAGAAGTAGAAGAAGTAGAATAAGAAGCAGCAGCATCATGATTAATTAAGACCCTTCCTAGAATTCGCAACAAGTGATACGTTATTGGCTTGGTTAGTGACACACTTCTGCGCTAGTTAAGTCAAACTTATAGCACTAATGGTTGCGAGGCGTCTATAAATTGACTCTCTTTCATCATTCACGTAACGTTACCGAGCACATGGACAAAAATCAAAAACAAAAACTTCAACCAGTTTCCTTTTTTCTCGTCTGTTTCAGATTGATCGTTCTATCGTCAATTACGATATGGCCCACGTCCCACGTATCGTGTCACGAGTATAGAAATTACCCAATACAGGTGAGTGTGAAGTAGCTACCGAACAAACACGGTCCAAAAATCACTAAAAATCCATTTTCATGATTGAAACGTCAAAATTAATATCCAAAAAATGTTTCTTGCGGCTACAATCATGACGTATTCGACACAGTTACTTCAGTACAATGAAATTTAATGAATCGTGACGGTAGAAGAACCCCATGCGGTTGATTGCACGATTATATAATTCTTTCTCATGATACATGAATCGGTCATATTCTCCCCGAATAAACCGTTGATTGTAACGATTAAAACTCCTAATCCGCGTATAATTTCAAGTATTACCGAGGTAAAGAACCGGGGGGGTCTGAAAAATTAAGTTTCTTTACAGAAGCAACGAGGAGCAGGGAGCCCGAGGCTTCAGCAGCTCCCGTCTTCGTATTAACAATGAGAAAGAAAGGAAAACGAATCCATCTCTAATTGACCCGTATGCCACGATACGCTACGGATATCAAACGGAATTAGTCCGTGTCATGATAAATTAGACAGTTGAGCCATTACTTCGTTGAACCGAAGTCTCGTATGGCATCCATTATAGAGCTGAGGCCGGGCCCTGCTTCCGGCCAAGTCATCTCGTCGTGGCCACTCGGAGAAAGAGCTAAAGAGATTGACCCCGAGTATCGCTGATCTAGAAGATTTAATCCCCGAGGATTAATTCCATTCTTAAACCCACATTGAAACAGTTTTTTAATTCTGTAGAGCAGAAATTAGACTCGATTCAATGGAAAACTTAGATTATCAGATTTCAACGGATTTCACATAAATTTATGTTCGACTTTGTAGACTTCTGAATATTTTTTTGGGGATTATTTTTACGATATATTGTGAAAATTCGTGGATCTTGAATCATTTCTTCATCTCAAATCACCTTAAATTCAATGAGGACTTGGCAATAAACTTTTAAATTCAACCTTTTGACTTTTTTTTATCGATTCCTAATTGATAAGACCTCGTCAAGGTTCTATAAACGTTCGAGAAAATTTGAAAAAAAAAATGACTCGCAGATGATACTTTCATTGGATCATTGACTCACTGTTATAAATAGTATCCGGATTTATGGAGTTTGATTAAACCCTCGTTTGAAACGATTCGAACCGATTGAATAGGTACCAATTGTTGTAAAAAAAATAATTCGATTTAATGAATTTATCGGACTAGGGGAACCAAGTTAATTAATTTATTCCCTGATAAGGAGAGATTCTTTCTCTATTAGAGCTTGCGAACCTTTGGGACCTGAAAAAAAATCGATAGAAAAATTGGATATATCTTCAAATAAAAAATATGTAAAAAATATAGAATGAACAGTAAAATTAATCAAATTAACACTGAATCATGATTGGTTATCAGGTGCACCAAATGTTCCAAGAAAGAACACAGTTCGGTTTGAAGAGCGACCGAGTCAGAGGGAACTGGGGAGGCTGGGCTGCATGGTCAGATTGTTCCAGATCCTGTGGGACCGGGATTCAGTCCCAGGCCAGGGAATGCCTCCCTGCGAGGTGAGATATTCACTCTTTATCGTACATATGAATTGAAAAAGTAGAACAAGAAAGAAAAAACGATGAATGATAAAAATTTCAAATATTTTCATATATCATTCCAACTATAGCTAATCAGATTTCTGTAAAAATTTCGGAAAATTTATCCCGATAAGATTACATGAAATTCTCTGTGCACAATAATTTCATACATATAAATTTTACCGAAAAAAAATAAAATAAAATTGAGATATTACCCAAAAATTATTCAAAAAATCGTTTACAGCAGATTTTTGTTGGTCTTAAAATTATTTTCGAAACCTTTTAAACTTGGGACTGACTTGTCATTTTTCATCGCTAAGAATATAATAGAAAATGATAAGAAACAACGGTAAAAAAAATTGAAAATAATCGGTCTATAAAATGTAAATTTTTCAAAGTTTTATGACAGTCATATTTATATAATATTATGTATTATTATCATCCTGGTATTACGTGTTATCGCTTACGACCTCCTCACCTGTTACAGTTAGACATGTTATTTATAGTTGAATATTGATCTTTTCTCAATATTTGAACTGCGACATAGCGAGGAGAAAAAAAAAGTGTTACAATCGCCTCAATCGAAACGAAATTCTGTAAAAAAAATGTTGTAATATTGTGTTTTTGTAATTTTTTTTTTTTTACATGTAATTGTACATCAACTCAATTTCGAAAAAAAAGTATTTTAATTGATGAAGGGAATGAAAATCATAATTTTTAGAAAAAATTTATTCAAATTGTGGATAAAAAATTGGAATTTAGATCCGCGTCATGTTATCTCTTGATAAATGTCTACATACGCATGTGAAACTACCGTATTTCTTATTGTTTATAATTTTTATAATCTCTTGAACGTGAGTTTTAATTCGTTTTGATTAATGAGATAATGCGCGTCCATCTAAATATGTATAAGCGGTCTATCACAGTCCTGAGTGAATGTGTTATGTATGTACGTGTGTGTTTCCTGGCACAGAAAGCATACGTCCTAAACTCTAGGCGCCGCTTAACCGCATATAATTGCGGTAATAGCAGTGAAATTACTCTTTCATTTGACAAATGACATACCCAGCAATTTTACTCCTTCAAAATACAGTAAAATTGCTGGGTATTTTTTTTTTTAAACACAAATACGTTGCATCATTTCTTCATCCTTTTCTTTTTTAATCTTGACCCATTCTCTCCATTATCTGAGATAATATCTGTGCCAATTTACTTTCAGTGGACACACGAGGAAACGAAGCGTTCTGAACGACGTAGATGGGATTGATAAACTCGAACTCAAACCTTTATGCGTCGGTATTCATCGGAGGTACCACGTCTGCAATACTCAGGTAATTAGATAAATGAACTGCACAAAAAGGTGAAATTGTCAATTGGGTTGACGGGAAAGAAAAAAAAAAGAGAAACAAAGCGGAAAATCCGAAATTCACTTCGATTTTGGGTGTACAAGTGACTTCCGAAGACTTCCAAAGACTTCCGAACTTTCAAAGACTTTCAAAGACTTCCAAAGACTTCCGAGACCGTGTACATAAGACTTCCCAAATGAATAGCCCCTCGGGAAAATCTGTTTCAGACCCTGATAATAATACTTATAAAGGAACTAGAACCGAGAGATTACGACTCTTGAAGTCAGGTACACCTGGCTGAAAATTCAGCTGAAGTCAGACGAAGTTAGGTGAAGTTACTTAAAGTCAGCTGGAGTCAGTTGGAGTCTAAAATCAGCTGAACTCGCTCGAAGACACTTGAAACCACTTAAAGTCACTCGAAGTCAGTGAAAATTTGAAATTACCTGAAGTCAACTGAAGTAGTTTGAAGTCAGTTGAGGTCTGAAATGAGCTGAAGTCAGTTGAAGTTTGAAATTAGCTGAAGTCAGTTGAAGTTTGAAATTAGCTGAAGTCAGTTGAAGTACTTCAAAGTCAGTTGAAGTCTGAAATGAGCTGAAGTCAGTTGAAGTCTAAACTTAGCTGAAGTCAGCTGAAGTAGTTTGAGTCAGTTGAAGTCTGAAATTAGCTGAAGTCAGTTGAAGTCTAAAATTAGCTGAAGTCAGCCGAAGTAGTTTGAAGTAGTTTGAAGTAAGTTGAAGTCTGAAATGAGCTGAAGTAGTTTGAAGTCAGTTGAAGTCTAAAATTAGCAGAAGTCAACTGAAGTAGTTTCAAGTCAGTTGAAGTCTAAAATTAGCTGAAGTTAGCTGCAGTAGTTCGAAGTCAGTTGAAGTCCAAAATTAGCTGCAGTCAGCTGAAGTAGTTTTATGTCAGTTGAATTCTAAATTAGCCGAAGTCAGTTGAAGTCTGAAATTAGCTGAAGTCAGTTGAAGTCTAAAATTAGCTGAAGTCAGCTGAAGTAGTTTGAAGTCAGTTGAAGTCTGAAATTAGCTGAAGTCAGTTGAAGTCTAAAATTAGCTGAAGTCAGCTGAAGTAGTTTGAAGTCAGTTGAAGTCTAAAATTAGCAGAAGTCAACTGAAGTAGTTTCAAGTCAGTTGAAGTCT
>JAEUYN010002101.1:0-194935 GCA_018257835.1 Euura lappo | reverse complement strand
AAAAAAAAAAAAAAACAAGAAGAAAATACGATTTTATATTCACATTTGATAATAAAAAATTGTAACAGATGTGGCAGTTGACTTTTTTTTTCTAAATCGTGTTTAAGGTTCGAAAAATACACCGTAAAGCCAAAGACGGGAAAAAATATTGAAAATCTTAGCAGTAACTTTGAAATTTCGATTTTAAGAGCGAAGAGAGTTATTTGAACGTGGTCGATTTTTCGAATTCATGAAGAAGTCAAGATACCAAAAATACGACACCGATGGACTCTGTGGGATGGTAAAATGAGTGGTACTCCCAAAATTCAGCCGAATATAATAAAAATTGTAGAAGTTTTTCAAGTTTTCACCAAAAACTGTAATAATTAATAACTCTTACAATTTTTGATGTTTTCAACTGAAATTTGGTATTCATACTCAGTGTAGGCTGTAGATGAAGACATTATTCCAAAAAGATCGACCCATCCGAAACCTTTAATTAAGCGAAAAATAATTTTGTTTATTTCAGGAAAAATAAGCGCGGGTTTAGGCTGACTTTGAACTTCCCGTTATTCATTATGTTCCCAACTATTTTGAATTTTGCAAATCTGACATCAGATTATTGTTATATCAGTTGTTCAAAAAACCTTAGAGTACCAACTCTCATCAAAATCCTAATGTTTTCACTTTTTTTGCAGCATATCGATTATGCCAAATTGAAATTTTGCAAAACTGACTTCAGATTCGTGATCAGCGACTCAAAAAACGATGACGTGTTAGCAGGTCTGGTTCAAATCAGTTCATCAGTTCTCAACATATCGTCATTTTTATTGTATTTTTGGGAATTTTGTTATTCAAATAATTCGAAAAGTAGTGAACCGATCAAAGCCAAAATTTAATCGGTTCTGAGTTGAGAAAAGCCGCGTGAATTGAGCCTAATTTGATCAAAATCCGCACACTCGTTCTCGAGATATTGTGAAGATAAAAATTTTCAACTCAAAATAGTTGGAGACGATTCTCTGAACCTCAGATTGTGGAGATCCAGCAAAAAACTAAACTCTTCATTTTCCTGATGATTAGGGGCCGTGCATAAATGACGTCACCACTCAATGGGGGGGGGGGAGTCACCGAAAATGTGACGTTTTTGTGACATGGGGAGGGGGGGTACACGCAAATGTGACGTCACATTTCGAAACTTCAATTTTTCTTCAATATTCAGTCAAAAAACCCTGTCTCAAATTTGAAAAGCCCGCCAGAGGGGGGTGAAAGTTTTGTGACAAGCTTTGTGACTTGGTGTGGCATGGGGGGAGGGGGGGGGGGTAAAAAAAGGCAGAATTCATGGTGACGTCATTTATGCACGGCCCCTTACAATGACTACCTTTTTTCTTCGAAAACAGAAAAGCTGGAAGTTGAAGATATGATGATTATCGTCACAATCCGCCGATTCGATATCCGCAAGTGTACGTTGATGTTCGTGTGGGTATCAGGGTGATGGCACACACACACACACACACACTGTGTTAGCGTACGATCCTCGGCCCTAGGGACGCTCGCGCGGTGCGCTCGTATTCCCTTCCCTCTTTTTCTTCCTATCCTATCCTATCCTATCCTATCCTACTGCAAACGCCAAGGTCTCTTTTCTGTGCTTCGGGGATTGCATTTCTTAAACACCCGCAAACAATAGGATATCTCGACGCATTGTCACATTGTGCGGCTGTAGGCCTGCACTGCTCTTATCCCGGCTGTCGCAACGTCCCAAGTTCAACAAGACAAAACAATGACTTCGGATGATGCGAGGCACCCAGGGGTCGAGGACCCGGCTATTGTAATTTTTTTTTTTTTTTGCTCTCATTTGCCCGTAAACCGATTTGGACTCCACATGCACCAAATCGGTTGTCCTGGACATCTTCACTCGAGAAGACGTAATTTTTTGCACTTTTCTCGCGATTCCTGTGTCACTTCGATTAGAAAAAATCTGAAAAAATTCTGCAACTTGCGCGTCGTTTTTCGCCGGGTTGAGATTTTTTTTACAGATTTTTCAGACTAAAAATGTCGCAGATATTGCGAAAAAAAACTGACAAATCACTACAATTTGTCGCGTATGGACTCCAAATAACTGTTCAGTCTAGGCTTTTTTGAACAGTAATAACAGTAATTAAATATGATGAGAAAAAACTGCATGATGATGATGATTGACTCACCGTCTGAAGCCCTGCTGAAAGCTCTCTGCAGCTCTTCGTCTTCCTCTTCGTCGTCATCGGCTGAAATCGTTCGAAATAAGAAGAAACGGAATTATTAATGAGCGGTTTTAGACCCGGTTAATGCTTATGCATCTCTACACCCTTGGGTACGTGGAATTCTAATGTAAGTACTGATTATATTAGTATTCATGCTAATGATGACTGAAGGCGTGAATGAAACCGGGCCCAACTCGGACTTAGGCCGTTTTTTCCTATCCATGTCGTCAATTAGGATCACAAATAGGATTTCTTTTTTCCAAATGTTGGCTGAATGAATTTAAAAGTGGGAACCATTTTTCGAAAACCCCTTTTTTATCACTTGTGACTATTTTATTTTATTTAAGTACGATGACATAGTAGAATTTATCCTGAATCATCTACCTAGATGGATTCAGACTTGATCAGATTTGAGGCAAGTATTGCGTTAGAATCTGGGGTGTTAATTTTGATATTTCGTTCACTCGAATCAATAGATTTCTTTATATTGCATTGAATGCAAAAATGAAGTGCTAAATGAATTATCCAAAATCAGTACAAAATGAACACGAAATTATTTGAGGGGATCTTCAGAAAACAAAGCAGATAGAGAAAATTTCGTGATTCTCTCAGATCTCCTTTTCCTTTTTCTTTCCCTGTGTGACTTTTTTCCGAGGGGAAAATAACTCAAGATTTGGCTGACACGTTTTTTTTTTTTGCTAGTAAAATAATTCAAATTAATTAATTCAATTCAGCCAATGATTTAACTATTTCAATTCAACTAGTATTTATTATTAATTCAAATTAATTGATCAATTGAACCTCATTTTTCGATTTAAAATTGAATTCTTGTAATTACGATTGGTCGTTACTATCATTGACTATTGTATTATACAGGAAACTTTTTTCAATCTATGTATTATACGAAACGCAAGAATTAAAAAATCACGCATTGATACAATGATGAATTTCACCAATCCGGATTATCAATTTTTTTAAATGATTATGATCAAAAGCTAGTTACTGAGTCTGACACTAGCATAAACCAGTATAACCATCATTCTCAATACCTACTAATAGCTACTCTGCAACTGCGATATATACACATATATGTGTCTGATAGATGATAATGATGGTGCAGCAATAACGCCCGGGGATATCTGCTGATCGATAACAGATACAACAGTTTCCTTGACTTAACTGATGCTTGAGTATAACGGGTGACGTATAGATACGAAGGTATGTGTGAGGTCTGTACCGTGACACATCGAGTCATGAGTGCATCCGTGTAAAAAATGAATATGTATATAATATGTATAATAGTGATTGGTAAAGAAGACAGGGAGCATGAGTATTGGCATAAAAATAAGACGGTAACCATTCCATCGTATGATATCCTCCACCACATGTAATGCGAATATAATACGGAATACATAATGTAATATTCACATGGGAGTATATGGCGGCACCACCACCAGCCGTTGAAAATGGGCTTAAAAGCAACTGTCATCACTTGATACGTACAACTCCCTACCTCTGCTGCAAACCCAAGTAATCCCTAGCCCGTTCCATTTCGGAATACGTATATGTGATTATATCGAAGCATCTTTTTTTACACGCACTTTTGCAAATTTCTTAATGTTCACAGAAGGTGTAAGTATGATGTATAGTATGGTGTATATAATGTTCCTTATTTTATTTTATTTACTTTTCTTGTATCCACTTTTTTTTCTTTACTTGAGCCTAACGATTTCATATGAAGACAAAAATGGGCTGTAAAAGCACAATCGCAAGGAAAAAAAATTAACAGTTTCCAGGACTATAAATCTTGATCAAAATAGGAAAAAAAAACAAGTCAATTGTAGATCAGTTTTCAAGAGCTCAGATTATAGTATATATATATTTTTTTTCTTTTTTTCGATCAATCTGTATGAACTGAGTTGAGAAGTTTGGAAGAAATGTTTTGTAACTGTGAAAAAACAGTCAGTTTTCATCGTCAAGTTATAAAATTCAAGATTTAGCCACGAAAATTCCGAATTTCCAGAATTCGTATCAAATTCCCTGACTTTTTCCATACAGGAAGACATTTTTTTTCCTAGATTCAGCTTCAAAGTCGTATAGTTATAGTTTAAATTATAGACGCCTAATTTTCATATTTCCGATTCAGGATTACAACAGTCACAATGTTTCTTGTGCCAACGCAGGCAGGTCAGTGATTGCGTCAAGCATTTCGGAAAAATAAGAATTTCAATATTGGGAAAAGAATTTTTTCTTACATCTCTTTTTCTTCTTTTTCGTCAAGTTTGTGTTCAAATTTTCAGAACGCATCAACATACGAAAATCAATACTTGCTACTCCTCAATTTTTTATTTTTGTCTCTTCGTTTTTGCTCCGAATTTCAAGTAGTATCGATAGTATTAAAAATAATGAAGTTCTAATCGTATCAAATGATTATAGCGTTTCTAACGGATGCTGTTCATGATTGATTGTAAAAAAAATGAATTTAAACTATATATAGACTCTAATTTTTCGACGATATCATTGATTCCTTTCTTAACTCGCTGAAAATGTTTGCATTTTCATTATCGATTGTTCAAAATGAATTCAAGCTACTTCACCTTCACATAAGTTTTTTTTTCTTCATCTGCCTTCCGGGAATCGACCGCGTAAATTATTAATGACTCTAAAGCTTGAGTATTTGTCCTAATAAAAATCATGAACAGGTTTCCTCGGGTTACATTTACTGCAGTCCTTAGACCTCAGGAGAAAAATGTTCGTTATGATGGAGTCTCCACGAGTATATCGCGAAAAATATTGAAATTGCAAGCTTAAATCGAATATATGCAGTCCACTTTGAAAAATTTTGGAACATACCTAAAGAGAGCCGCATGTATGAATATCGTTTCTAACGAGTTTTGTCTTTGCCTGACCCGTCAATCATTAATGGCACAGAGTTTGAGCCGTCGTCCTAAATCTCTCTGCCGTATGTCATTTTGTCGATGGTATATCCTCGTCAATCAATTAGTAACGGAGTCTGGACATTTTTCACGGAGTTAAATATAGCTAATGCAGAGACAAATAATAAACGAAGACAAGCGGGTTTGGGCTGACTATGAACCAACCACTTTGAACTTCCCATTACTTATTTTGTTTCCAGCTTATTTTAAATTTTGCAAATCTGACCTCAGATATTCTTGATCAGCGGTTCAAAGAACCTTCGAGTACCAATTTTCATAATATTTCGAATGTTTTCAGTATTTTTCCCAGCAAATTGGATCCGCCATTTTTTATTCCGCAAATTTTACTTCAGATTCGAAATTTTCATTCAAATGTGTTGATCCGTTCTCAAGATATCGTTACTTTGATCGTATTCTTTAGAATTTTGTTGGAAACAGAGACTCGAGAATCTAAAGAAAGCGAATTACTCACGTTTGATTGTAGAAGCTTCACAGTCTTGCTCGGAATTATCCAACGCGTTCTGTTCGTTGTTATCATCCCATTCTTCGTCCCCTATAAAAAAGAAACAAAAACGTCCACATCATTAACGAAGAGGCAAACGCGAGTCAAACATTTTTCGCCATTGAAGTTCGATCGAGATTTTCTGAGGCTAAATGAGAACGTCGATTCATTGATCAGCTCCGAACCCTTCCGAATCTCTCTGAAACTTGGCACTCTGCTAATTAGCTGATTATTTTGGTATGTAGAAACTGCTTGTCGTTGACGTAACCAGACTGAGTAAGGGTATACATTAGTCCTCAGGGCAGGGAAGTACTACCAGTCAGACAGATAGAAGGACGGACAGATACGACAGGGATAACCGCAAGAAGGGTTTGAATATTTTAAAAGACAGGATCCGAGATGTCGGCCATCTTGGAACCTCACAGTCTTCGAATCTTAACCAATCTGATACTACACATCATTACACATCTATTATGGATGCTACATGCTTCCAGCCAATCCCCCCGAAAAAATATTTTTAACAAACTCAAGAAAGCTCAAGAAAACTCGGTTCAATCTTCAACCTAAAGATTAAAAATTAAGTTGACCGCAGGGTGATGGCTAATTTTTACAAAAAAAAAAGAAACGAATTTCTTCTCATTTTGAAAACTGATGCAAGGAAAAAAAAATGAATAAAAAAATCAAATCAAGCTTCTTGAAGATGTTTTTGTATTTTTCCTCTGATGCTGATTGGCTAACGATAAGCGATGCTTTCAATCGGTGGAGTCCAATGTAAGTGGGCAGAGAGAAATCAGCTATATTCGTATGCATTGGGTCCATACCATAGTCACGTTGGAATTCAATCTGCGGTAAATAGGCAGCAAACAATTTGGCAGTAAGCTGAGACGAAGGTAAAGAGGAAAGCAAAATAAGAAAAAATAATCATAATAATGTTAAGAAAAATGGATGAAAGAGTATAGAAGACGATGGGTATATCTGTTACGTAATAACCGTAAACGCAACGGGATTGGCTATCTCCTTTGGCCGTCCTTAGGAAAGTAAAAGGCCGTATAAAGGACGTATATAAGGAGTCAGAACGCGACGCCTAGACGAGACCGAGAAAGGAAGGAAGCCGCTACCTATTTCGCGTAACCACCTTCTCCTAGGACACGAAGGGGCGTAAGCTCCCCGAAAATACACCCCGCAATCTCGACTCTCTGGGCATCCGTGGCTCCGTTGTTCCCCCCGCTCCCCCCCATTCTCTCATCCTCGATCCAGACTGAATGGACATTATGCCAAAGTACCTGCATAAAAATCCATGCATACGAAATAGAGACACTGAGATAACTGCATATTGCGATCATGCCCCGATCGTGATAAACAATAGGGAAGTTTCATTAATTTGTTTTTTATCCTCTTATCCGATTATTTGATGATTAGGATTGATGAAAAACGGATCTCACCTAATTTTTTACAGTTGGTTTTCGCGTAAATCAAGTTTTTTTCAACACAGCGTTCGAATTTCCCGGTCGCGTGTGACGTCACACAGTATCTTACCGTCTGGCGGCGCTGCGGAAAACCAGAATAACAGGGCGGTCGAGGTACTGTGTGACGTCACGTGGCGTTTTAAAATTGATAATTGTTGATTGAGTTGATTCTATAATTATTATGGATTTAAAAAATTGTATTTATTCATCAAGCGCCCATTGATCGTTGATATTTGTTGAGGTTCAATCTGAGGAAACTTCCCTATTCGCATGTTATGTTGCGAATCAACTCGTATAAACTTCTGCGTATGGATTATAGCGGGAATTGTCGTATGTCTTAGAACCCTGACAAGCAGGCAGGCAGCCATTGGAAGCGGAGAGGTTGCTTCTCCCTAGGGAACGAACCCAGGGTAGCTCTGACGCGAGAGCAGACTCCCTGGGGATACTCGGGTACCCCTTCCAGATACTGGCTCCAGGTCTCCGTATTCCCTGACGTAGAGAACGTGGAGTTGAGTCGAAATAGTTGAAGATATCGTACAGCAGGCGAGGATCGCCTCGCAAAGAGGGAGCATCGACAAACAGCTACGAATTCTCTGATTATCAAAGAAGAATCGAATTCGAAAAAACGTTTTCTACTAATTGCGAAAGTTCATCAAAGAAAAAGCTTACGATCTGCTCCCAGGTTAAGGATGTAGTTACTAGTTTGGGTTGAAAACTATTTTCTCCCAATTTTTACACTCAGAACTAAGAAAAAAACCACAATATATAATCTTTATAAGCTGAAAATTAGTCGAGTTACACAAATCTCCATTTTTTTCAATGTCAGAATGGAAGGAATTTGTTTTACAGTGAAAAATTTCTCAAGAATGAAGTTTGAAACAATCGTTTCCCCCACAAAGGCACTTTTTTGTCGTCACTTTTTTTTTAGAAGTTGATTCGATAAATATTTAATCGCCAGTTAGATTTTGAAATCTGAAAAGTGGGTGAAAATTAGTTTTCGAGATGATCCAAGATTTGTAAAAGGCTGCATATCAATTGAGAACTCCAGAAAAAGAGAAGCCCTAGTATACTCATATTGTTCCATATTTGGTGTTAGTTTGGGCCGGAATTAGAACACTTTGAAAATCATATTCAGATTGGATCTTTTCAGATATTGATCGGTGAATGTATTCAGTCAAGTTTTTTGAAAATCGCATTTTTCAACCCGAACTATACATCCTTAATTCGAGCTTTCGAATCAGGGATCGAATCTCTTCCTCTGATATCTGAGGCGAATTACGTTGATTGGAATTCTTGGAAGAGTTCCTCTGTGGGATAGTTGGAATAGTTTCACTCCGAGGTTGGGTCTTGAGTCTCCGTCTGGTATTGCGTTAGGTACAATGAAAAGATTTGTGGAATATAGTTGACGAGCGTTATCCCCGGTATTCCAGCTCCAGTTTACTAAATTGTTGTTAAAATAGAACGTAATAATCCGTGTGGATCGTAGCGGTATTAAAATAACGACCTAAAGCTACGAGTTTATCCCTGTCAGAGCAAAAACTAACAAACGACAGACTGAGCATTAAGCCAAACTTCCAGAATATACCCTGCGATTAAGGGCTCAACGAGAGTCTGAAAATTTTCAACTATCGTCTACGCGTCAAACAAGTTTCCCCCAGCATTCTTGAGATTCGTCATTTGCGACGATAATCGTGTCGAGGTTGTCGCGCTCCATAATCGTCGATATTAATTAACAAGGGCGTAAATTCATTGTCGAGTAATAATTATGCATTTATGCTGTACGTACAAATTACAATCAGGGCTCGGTGCATGGTGGCTACAGTGATTCGGGCTGTCGCGTTCTGTTTAGATTATACGTTTACCTCAACGATTTACTGCATCCTGCAGCCGAGCTCTCTTACTGCGCCGATATTATCGCTGGTTCGTAATCACCCACCACAAAAAGGTCACATTTTCTGTTAGTTTTCAGTGAAATGATTGTCTAGCAACAGCAGCAGCAGCGGAACAGACGGGGGTAACTTCGGTGCACCCTGTGATTTGAATCCATTAATACAGGTTTGGTTTCGACGGGTGGTTCATTACTGTATATTAATTATTAGACCCCACCTATAACCTCGCTCGCTATGGCTCCATCAGGCATAAATTCGACTGCTAGACACGATGCCAGAATTTCCATTTCCGTTCTGCTACATGATAATAATATGGAATTATTTTCAATCTCATCTTCTGGTCGTAGAATTTATCTTCATTTTCGATCTGCGGATGAGCTGATGGGGTCAGTGTCACATTTTTTAAGAGATTCTTTGATTATTTCAGCACTTATTTTCTTCGTCGGATTCGATGTGCTGATTAGGATATGGTCTCTTCTGAATAATTAGAATGCGAGAATACTTGTATGTATTATGAATTATGACCAGAGTCATGCCGCGGAAAACGTGAGATTGGATAGGATATAGGATAGGATAGGATAGGATAGGAGAACTGGTGATTACAGAGGCCGGGGATTCCCAAGGGGCAGGCTGAGTTCCTGCGGGATTCCACCTAATTCCATCCTGGCTGACTAGTGAGTCGCACCAACACGCCTTTGGCTACGTGAGGTATGTACATGTACAAATGTACATATACTACCAAGAATAGACATCTATGCGTATTATTATTATAAACAGGTGATAACAACACTCATACTTGGTGTTGCACCTTTCGACCAGGAACTAATTTCCAGAATTGAAATATGGAGACACAATAACAAATTCAGCATTCCATTTTCACATACTTCTTTGGTTTTATGACCACATCGTGGCCACTACAAAAAAAATCCCTAACCTTTCCTGACCGAATTATCATTATTTTCTGACTGAAATGCGGACGAATTAGTGGATATTCGAGTGAGTAATGAATGATTCCCTGCATCAATGGTGAAAGAAAATTATTTTTGAGAATACTTTTTCATTTATAATTCGTACAAGTTCTGCTACTATTAAAAAAAATCGCTGAGGATCTTTTATTCTGTCTTGTTTCGCATCACCATAAAATTTCCTGACTTTTCTTACCATTTTTCTAATTTCCTTACTTTTCCCTGACTTACCGGTTTTCCCCAACCAGTGGCAACCATTCAACAACAATTTACAGATTTTAATATGAACCTGCGAATCCAGGTAGCCATAGGCTGGAATTGGTGACGAATGTTGAGAATAATTAGACTATTTTCGTTCTCCTGTATTTCGAGAATCACGGATTGTGCGTGTTATTCGAAATTTAAGGGGTCAGCGCCATATTTTTTTATGATTTAGGATCTTTCCAGTTCTGAAATGTCCACGTTTCTCTTTCTTTTAATCTGTTCTGTCAACGTTACGAAGTTCAACCTGATCATACATACAGGCAATACTTGAAAGCCGACTGTCGTTTGATGACGACTATATGATGAAATTGATAATTAAGGAGCCAGAAGTGCTAAACTTTTGTCAAACAGAATGATGGAGACACTGCAGTGATATAACAGACACAGCACACAGATTGGCTTTCTGTTATGAATTTAACACGGTTCATGCTTCAGTGTGTCACTTTCATTAACGTCAGTATCAAATTCATGACTATCATACAAGCCGATATGGAATAGGAAAATGATAGTCGGTCTTCATTCAGATTCGAGGGGGTGACCACTTCAAAATGTGGTGTCCCAACCATTTCATAGGCATTTCATAGGTATTTCATGAGTATTTCATGAGTATTTCATGAGATGACTGTCCCAACTATTGCCAACTATCTCACGAGTGAATGCCCCCTCGGCTCGACTCATTGTCCATTCAATCTGATCGTGAGCGATCTGATCAATTTTCTGCACCACCAGGAGACGCTAAAAGGGGTAACAATTTCACTTTTGAAGTCTGAAAGCATGGATAGAAAGTCTACAGGGTAACGATAACGTGGAGAAAGTAGAAACGATGTCAAAAGGTAGCCTAGTAATAGAAGCGTGTGAAATACAGCAGGGAATTCGCGAAAAGAGCTGAAGAAAAGCACAGTAAGACAAACTAGAAAATGAGAAAACTAGTCAGTAAGCATAAAAAATGTAAATTCACGTACGGAGTTAATAATATTATACATGTGCACTGAGATTAAAATGTACAGACTGCTCAAAAACAAAAAATGTATATATATAATTTCACTTTTGAAAAGAAAGGCCAGAAACAAAAAACATAGAATAATTGGGTAAATTGATTTGAATAAGAATTCAATTCATTCATATTGATAGTTGCATAACAATATGTGGTACTGTGTAATGAAAAGGCTTCGTATCCATAATCTACGATTCGACATTATTCGATATATCTACCTTCAATAATTTTTCACCTACAGGCTTTAGTGCAAAAAAGGTACTAGTACGAAAATACTACTACTAACAAATCAGTGCGAGAATAATTGATGAATGATGAGCTAACGTCAACGGAAAGTAACTACATTTCATACATTTCATACATTTTGTAACTGAAATACACCAAAAAGGGCCTTTTTCGGGTCAGTATTGAGGTCTGTGGGGCCAATAGCAAATCTCGAAATCGGGGACGCGAGTCGTGAAATATGGTAGGCCATGGTGTAACGGAAGCGATGCAACGGAAGTGCGTAATGAAAGGTTGAATAAATGAAGAAAAGAACAAAAACAATAGAACGAGGGACATTTCAGTCAAGTAGATTTCACGTGCACATAATGATTCTCAGTATAATCATAGATGGCAATAATAATAGCGATGATAGCGATAATAGCGATAATAGCGAGAAATGATATTTATCATCTCAATATTGAATGATTTGAAGGAATTAAGGTCAGTAGTTCGTTAATCGCTGCGTGAAAAAAAGTTTATGATTGATCATTTATAATTTTATGCATTCTTTGGACCAAAAGGACGCTGCGAACGTAAGTTTGAGTCTCCGCTTCGATTCTTTAGCAAAAATACAATATAACGAGGGACATTTTCAATACATTGGCTGCTTGCGTTACATGCAATTTTTTTTCACTTTCATCGCCGGTTACCTTTTCGCACTAATTGTAAGTATGAGGGGGCGTCCATAAAATGTGACTATTTGAGACCAGGGGGGTGGGGGGGGGAGGAAGGAATGCCAGGTGTGACATCCACATAAAAACCCCTTTTTACAGTTTTGATAAATAAAAAGGTGGTTTATTTTTTTCGCGATATTTCGTCAAAGTTGTTTTGTTGCATTTTTCATTCTAAATATCATCTTTCAGAAAAACAAAGGGGGGGGGGGGTCTATGATTTTGTGACCATCGGAGGTTTCCGATGAAACTTTTATAGAATTAAAATAATTTTTCCTTCATTGTGGCTATAAAAAACGTTGACCCCAAACGGTACAAAAACTAAAAACACTCTTCAGCCTTTAAATAAATTTGTCTGTAACTGATTAATTAATGAAAAACTGTATCCAACACTTTCGTTCTTCAAGCCATATAATTATGTCAGTAATCGTATAATTTGAAGACAATATAAGCATCAGAAATGAGTAATCAACAATTACTGGCTATTACCCTATTCCTTTTCCTTCTGGTAATTGTTATTCTATTATCTAGTGTATATAATATTCAATGAACACTGTCATGTATTCGATGAACATTTACTTTGTGGAATTTTAAAACTACAAACAAAAATGACTATCAATCTGATCCTTACTTTTCAGAGATCTTGGTTTCGCCTGTTTCCTCCTTGACATAGCACAACCGACAGCCTCCTCACCTACACGAGCTGAAGGTGGGTAAAAACCACAAACTGCATGAGCTGATCGATCGATATCAATGAAAAATAAAAATTGAAATCAGTGCGGAGGAAATATTCGTTCCCCAAAAATGTTGAAAATAAGAATGATTGCATATCACTACGATTCGTTGCGCTTGAATATTTTTTCGAACAATGTACTTCCGGTGGTCGAGGGTCTGCCGACCTTATGGTTTACGATTCTTTATTTTTTTTAGTGTTTCATGATTTCGAATTCTCGGACACTGTTATCGCAACGCGGGAACCACGTGGTTACCCTGACCTCCCCACCACACTGGTCGAACGTGCAGTGCGAAGGTTCGCTCGCGCGTGCCACCAGCCGGGCACCGACTGCCGGACGAACTTCCGTGTTCCGTCCCGCTCGAGAGACGCGCGACAAGTGACGATCGCGGGACGCGGAGTAATCCCGCAAACTTACCCCCGCGCCCTTGCGAACCGGGTTTCGGGCTACGTTTCGCGGGGAGAGAAACACCCCCTCGACGCACGACAAACGACGCCTCGCGACTCGCGGGTCGCTACTACTATACACGTATAGCGTCCGGTCTCTGCACGAAGACGAGAACGAGGACGCAAGCGCCGTTCGATGCCCGATTTTGATAGAGAGAAACAAATGACAGTTTTTCAATGACTACATACTAAGCAGGGCTGCCGGTCTATCGAGTTAACGGTAGATCTACTGGTTTTGGATCCTGTCTATCGCTCTACGGCTTTTTTTTTTTGCTTTTTCTAATCAGAACTCTCAAATCTACTAGTTTTTAGCTTTGCCGACTGCTTTTTACAATTTTCTTTCATTTTTTTCCCCCTTAATTTCGTCACATGAGATGAATGTACAAAAAACGCTATTAAATATTATAAACATAGTATAGTGGTAGGTTTACTAAGTAGTGGTAACATCTTTTATCGATATACTATACGATAGTTTCACGATGTTATTTTGGATTTGAAAGAAGTTCATATCTATGTATATTATGTGCGTTAGTAATATGAGACCAAATAAAATAGTCTTTTGATAGAAAATTCAAATCTACCGCCATTTTTTGTGGATCTACCGCTTTCTTTGGAGGAGGCCCGGCAGCTCTGATACTAAGCCTTAGGTACTTTTCAACTCTGATCATAAATTACAGTCCAACCTCTCTATAGGTCCGCCCAGGCCCCCAAGGGGAAGAGTTTTTCCAGGAACTGAGGTACCCCCACTTTGCCATCTTCGCTAGTCGCACGACTCGTCTGTCGTCTCTTTCTCGAGCTCACGTTACATGGTAGAGTGGGGGAACGCTGCGAGCGAGAAATAGGGGAACCGGCTCTATTGGGAGGGGCCTTATACAGAGGTCGGACTGTACTTCACAGCCACTCGATGACTCAGGGATTATTTTTATCTTCAATTTCATCGTAGATCGGGATATAATTAGTGATTTGTCATCAGAGCAGCATAGACACCATTTTTACCCGACTTTAATAAAATGATCGTATTCCATCCCTGCAACGCGGATAGAAAGTAATCAATTTTTGACCAGAGGGAAGAAAAGTAAATTTGCGGGGGAAAAAAAGTGAACTTCTTTCGGGATGAGGCGAATGCATTGAAATAGCTCACAGTGGTTTGCCAAAGTACAGTTTGTCGGTAACGTCGGTAAGAAATAGTATATGTATGCCACACGGGAGGAGCGAAAATCACCCGCTTCCCTAGCTAGTACCATAATATACTATTTCTGCCACAAATGCATTGAAAACAGTGCTAAAAGCTGATCTGAAAAACCGCCTTACAGCGTGGCGTCACATGT
Organism: Euura lappo; assembly: GCA_018257835.1. Lineage (NCBI taxonomy): Eukaryota > Metazoa > Arthropoda > Insecta > Hymenoptera > Tenthredinidae > Euura > Euura lappo. The sequence goes on along the minus strand of JAEUYN010002101.1, from coordinate 180,260 downwards.
AACGCGTAAGCGTAACAACCCCCGACCCCGCCATAAGCCCTCAGTAAGAAATTTTTTTTACAATCTTCAAAATGTCGATAAGTCAGGGATCGCGTGGGTGTAGAATGTAAAGTGATAAGAAAATGCTATAAATTTAAAATTGTGACCCAAAGCGTGGTGCTATCTGTCAATTCGTTTCCCAACCTCCCACGCTCGTGTACTCATTGTCAATTCAATCGTAAGCCAGGGCTCTTGTTTCGCTGGGTACACTCATGCATGACGTATAAAGATACGAACTACGAAGGCAGCTGCGCGGCAGTGATCAGCTGACCGTGTTGCGGCACGGGGCGACGAACATCGTCGCGGTGAACGTTATTTATTTATTCGTTCTATCGGTAGCTCGTGAGTCGTAACTGTTTGACACTGTCGCGAGAAAAGTTCAGTTGTGCCAGTTCTGTGACAGCGTGCACACCGTCCAACATGGTAATCGCAAACGACGATAATCTCGAAATGACAAATTCGGGAAAATCTGAGGTTCCTCATCTACCGACGGAGGTGGGTTTAAGCATCGAATCACCAAGCGATACGTCGTCTATTCACATCCCATTGATCCCGCACTGACACTACGTACCAGCATAAAACTTTTCGACATCTCTAATCCCCCATCGCTTGTCATATGCTATCATTAAAACAATAAATTTTAAACTGGAAGAAAAAAACGCTGTTTTGATTTCATTATTCCTCGCTTGCTTATCGCATTAGCTAAGCTACCGTCACGTTTGATGTCATCTATTAATTCATAATAACGACAGTTGAGCGATAATAAAACGATCGCACATGACTCTTCTTACTGTCAATAATTATTAATTATCTATAATTCTTTGTTAGTTTTTTTTTTTTTTGGGCGGGGGGGGGACTGTAAATCGATATAGAAACTGGGGTCATGTTCCTCGTCGAAAATATTGACGTATTTAATTCGTTGTTAGCGACTAGTAAAACGCGGGTAAAAATATACCAACAAAGCACGCGTGTTGTGTACCGAATGAGTAAACCATTAGCGTATCGCAAAAACGTCACGCCTTGTCACAAGGCGGGAAAAAAAAACACCGGATAGGGGCTAAACCAGTTAATTCGGAGAAAAGTATGGAGATGATTTTTTTCACATACCTGAAATGTAAATTTATATTCTCAGAAATTCTAGAATTAAGACTTGGAATATTATTATTTTTTTTTTAATAACTGCCATGAAAATGTTTACGAAAAAAAAAACTACGATACCAAAAAACTAGAACTTTTTTATTTCCTTATTATTATTATTTTATTATTTACATTCGTCGAAAAAACTGGAACAAAATTGATAAAGACTAAAAAAGAAAAAAAAGAACCACGAAAACTTACGAAATGTTCCAACTTCTCTGATTATCTGTGATTTTTTTTTGGGGGGGTTAGAGATTTGGAACGTTTTGCGAGTTTTTATCGTGATTATATTTTTTGCACGTGTAAAATATTCGCGTAACATCGAAGTTTGAAAGGCGAAATTTTCATGAGATTGTAGATAACGAAAAAAGAAAACGCAATGAATTGTTACAAATCTGTTTAAATAGCTAAACGATTTTTCCCGGGTTAAGGGGGAACATAGACCTTAAAATTGCAAAAATTTCAAAAATTTCAAAACCACCGAAACTCATTTTTGAAACTTTTAAATCGTTTTCACATGATTTTAGAAAGAATTTGTCTTCTGTTTATGATGCACGAAATAAAATCCACCGGTGGACCGATTTCAGTTTTTTTGGTCTCAAACTGTTCAGTGAAGAGGCCTTTTCAATATGAACGGAGAACTTTTTCATAACTTCATTTTTACTCGAGTTATCATGAAAAGTAACGTATCAAGACAGCAAAATGCTATTTTTCCCTGTTCATTTTGAAAAGGCCTCTTTACTGAATAGTTTGAGACCAGAAAAACCTGAATCGATCCACCGATAGATTTTATTTCGTGCATCGTAAACAAAAAAAAAATGTATTCCCAAAATTGAGTGAAAAACATTCTGAAATATGAAAAATGACTTTCGGAAGTTTTTATTTTTTTGACAATTTAAGGTGAACGTACCGATTCATTGTAATGTTTATTTTTATCACAGGAGATTACGGTCTCCTCGATGTTTAGACTCTGTTATACTACTCGCGGTTCGATCGGTCTATTTGACGATTGTACCGATGAAATTAATTATTATGCGACACACCTGACTAGATATAAGATACATATCTGTAGAATATCTGTTTAGCGTAGCGATTGAACAGTAATGACATTCGTAAAGATTGTAAATTGCGATATACTTAATTATCATTCGTCCCGCAAGTCCAGTGGTCCGCGATGGTCCTGACATTCACAAACAACGTCCTTGAATCGGAGATCAAGGCTTTGTTATTATGAATGTTGAACTAGCTTCTTCTTTGTTCTCTGGACTCGTGCAGTACTCGCTATATACACGTACCTCTATTCTTTTAAATGTTATCTCTAATTGGAGTAAATATTTCCTCAATCCACACTTACCTTTTTTTTTAACATTTATTCAAGAACACAACGTTCTTTGTACCTAATAATCCTGGTTAATTAATTATCGGATGTTATCATACATATTCAGCTACACACTGTATATACATCGATAATTGTCGTCCAAATAATATTGTGACAGTACCTATAATTAAAAAATCAATTATATTTTCTTACATTATCATTTTTTTTTAGTCTGATAAAGACTGTAGTTTTTTTTTCAATTCGTATCATGAAAACATGTAAGAAATGTTTTTAATTTCGTTGTAACATGTTTTCAATGATACGAATTTGAAATAAAAAAAAAAAAACTGCAGTCTTTGTCAGACCAAAAAAAAAACACAATGTACGAAAATATAATCGATTTTTTATATGATAATGTCTGTTCTTCGATTTGAACATATTATGTTTTTTTTTCTTCATTGAAAAGTAAAGTATACCTTATGGATATTGAAGACAACTGCATTGTACCGGAGACAAAAGACAAAGAAGAGGAGAGATAATAGCGTTTTTTTTTTATTCCTTGAATGACACGGTTCTTGTTGATGATAACACAATTATCAATTATCTATAACAAAAACCTCACATCCTGTCATCTAATGAGTTATAAGCGAAGAAATTACAAGCTTCGTACACGTAGGACCATGAGGTCATGTACGAACGTGAATAATAACAATAAACCTGCTTGAAGAAGATTCTTCTCCATTCTCAGATTCTTCTAGACATTTTCAAGAGCGTACAGAGAACCATTCGATGATTTATTGTACCGAAGCTAATCTTTGATCGTATATGTTATACAAAGACAATAAAACATGCCATCAAAAATTCTATGACTCATTCTGATGTCATGAGACAACTCTTAGACGTGATATAATCCAATAAAATGATCAAACATGGATTCTAAACGATTGTACAATGTAAGCGTATTATACAATACTGTTAATTGCATAATACGCGGTCATTGTCCCAATCCACATGCAAAACGCAATACTGACCCTATCAAATACTCATATAATGCACGAGTCGAGAAGAGAAAACTTATAATTACCGAAAAACGAACTAGAATCATGATCATCATCATAGCATGAATAGATTTCAGACAGATTTCACAAATTTTTTATATGACCGGATCCTCAAGATTTCTGCATCTGCAAACATTAACTTTAGGAAGCCGTAACTTAATGTGAAAACACAAAAGACTCGCATAGTTTGGATCCCAATGTTGCATAAGGGCTGATAAACTTGTCTCATATCAAGAGACGGTAAAATCATTTTTGCCTCGATCATGTTCTACGAAATTTATAAGATCATGCGATGAACACATGAAAAGACAATAGATGCATGCGATTGATATGAGATTTTTTTCCAGGTGATAATAAACATAATGTCTTACCTTTACGGCGCTGACCGTAACGCAGCGGGTCAGGTATCTTTCCACTGGCGAGAAGCATCTTTAGATACAAAGTTCATAGACCAGCAAGTAGTCAGTCTGACGCAAGGATCGGCGGGAGATAACTTGCGAACAGTCATGCAGATCCTGAGGAACTCTAGTCGACCATTTTACAACTTCATATTCAAGGATGTTGAGCTCAGAAGGATGGAGTCGTTCTGGGAGAGATTTGGCTCGGGGATACGGAGCCTGATTCTGGTACTAATCTCGTCACGCGACTGAAACGAAGAGCGGAGTAACAATGAATCAATTATTCCAGGTGAACTGCGACCTGGGTGAAAAGACGCTGGTTTCGATACTGAAAAGCTGCGACAACTTGCAAACGCTGCATGTCAACGCTTGCAGAGAATGCCTCATGTCTGGCCGGCTCCTCGACGATGAAAATGACGTCAAAATCCTCTCGGAGAAGCTCCTGAACTTGAAGGAACTGAGTCTAGCGTCGAACAGATACTTGAGCGACGCCTTGTTCAACAGACTCGTCAACATCTGCCCGAACATGATGTCGCTGAGTCTGAGCGGCTGCCAGATATCGTTTCATTCCGGGCTATACAAAAAATTTTATCCGACAAATTCGACTGTTCCGCACGTCTCGGAGTCAGTCCTGACATTCTACAACATATCGCACTTCCTGGAACGACAAGCAAAGCGCTTAAAGTATCTGAGTTTTGGATCAACTCTGATAGACGGAACGGCTCTCGTCACTCTGTCGACGATAAAAAACTTGGAGTTAGAATCGCTCAAGTTGCACGGCTGCGATCAGTTGACCAACGTCGGGATCAGATCCCTCGCCGAACATCAGACAAGCCTGAAAGTCCTCGACGTTAGTTTTTGCACCAGAGTTACCGACGCCAGTCTAGTATGCATTTGCAAAAACCTGGTGAACCTAGAGTCCCTCAACATCAGAAGGTGCCGGGCCGTCACCGACCTCGGTATCAAAGAACTCAGACGTCTAAAGCACCTGAGGGAACTGGACATATCCGAGTGCGAACAACTCACAGGCGACTGTATCACCAAAGGTCTCTGCGCAGCGGAGATAGAAGATGCTCGGGACGACCGGGAGTCACCCGAAGCCATCCAAGAGCCTTCGCAATCGCCGCAGACCCAGGAACAGCGGAGATTGATCAGCAATCTGGAAAGACTTCACGCAAACGCGCTCAATCTGGACGAGAAATCGATCATTAGTATAGCGAACAACTGTCCAAAGTTGGTCACACTGGATGTTGGGTACTGCTTCAACGCAGTCACCGACAGCAGCATACAGGTAAGATCGACGAAATAAGAAACAGACCCAAATTTGCTAACTATTTTTTGTCCCGTTTTAGGCGGTATTCAAAGAATTACTGCTGCTGAGGACGTTGAAGCTGAATCGATGCAACAAAGTGAGCGACTTGGGTCTGACCGGTATGGGGACGGGGATAAGAGAGAGCGTGGAGAGAGCGTGGACCGAGAGTTACATAGAAATTCCACAACCGAAGCTGAGGATACACCTGGGTTCGAGAGTGGAGGAAGAGATTTGGCGAGACGCCAAGAGGAAACAAGAGGTCAAAAAGATGTGCGAAGAGTATCTGACTCCGTTAAACGACAAAGGATGCTCCGGTTTCTCGTTAGCCAGACTCAGGGGATTGACGCACCTGGATCTAGCCGGGTGTAACAAAATCACAGATATCAGCTTGAAGTACGCGTTCAACTTCCCGGAACTCAGGGTTCTCGATCTCAGCTTGTGCCAGCAGGTAAGAACCGAGATTTTTCATCATCCGACACGAATACCGAGGACTAATCTTTCAGATAACGCACGAGGGCTTGGACTACCTGACCAAGAATAATCCTTCGATAGAAGAGTTGCATCTGTCGCAATGTCACAACGTGACGGACACTGGAATCGCATACATCGCGAAACGGTTGCATCGGCTGAAGCGTCTCTCTCTTCAGGTGCGAGGCTAGATTCTTTATGGTTTGGTGATTCGCTCTGTAATTGAGAATAATTGTGTAATTTTTATTTTTCAACAGGGATGTTCGCAGCTAACGGATCACACATTGGATGCCATAAAGATGCACTGTAGTACGTTGCAGTTTTTAGACGTTAAAGCTTGTCGCGGTATGTCGATGGCCGGAATAGAGAGTCTGGTTCATTTCAACGTCGATTATTCGAGGGAACCGGAGGACATTGGACAGCGGAGGAACCCTCCGCCGCCCGCGCCGCCATTTCGAAGATAACAAATACTCGGAGTTTAATTATTAGGCCTGGGAAATTAAAAGTATGACACTTTTAGTTAGGCTTTTTCTTCTATTATCAAATTTTGTGATGTATACAGAAGATTGTATAGCCTCAGAGTTTTCAAGTGCAAAGCATTCATTTCGGAGCTCAAATCTGCTCCGATCGTTGAAATTCCTCGCGCCCTACGCAGCTACTAGATTCTATAAATTATAAGTATATTTATATTATTTAAAAATATTAGTAATAATTTGTTAAGATTTTTTTTCGACGAATTATTGACAGAATATTGAATAGATCAACGGCTTTAGCTTTCTATATTTCCTAAATATTCAACACGTTTAGAAAGTAATGGAATTATGTTCAAAGCCGCTTTTTGTCGCGAATTGAACTTCAATTTCGCTCCTGGGAATCGAAAGTATTCAATTTTGTAAATTCGAGATGAGATAAGTCTCGAGTGATGTCGCAGTATTAGATTCTATAAACTGTAACGCAGTTACCATTGAAATAGTTTCACTTTGACTCCGAACATTTTGTACATATAAATATAAAAACTACAATATTCTATGTAACCTGTTCGATAAATGAAACAAGAATATAAAATAGAAACATGTAAATTATTATATTTAGCATTGCTACATAAAAATTTTAACAATAATTAAAACAATGCAGTGTTATAAGATATTTTTATTTATTTATTTTTATTATTTAAAAAATACGTGAATACTTTTATTTTTATTCGAAGACAACACTCTAAAAATATAAATAATTTATGTTCGAACAAGAACGATTTTTTTTTGTTCTTTTATTTTATAATTCATCGTGAAATATCAACATGTAAAAAAAAATAAATAAAAATCCATCACAATAAATTCAAAATGGAAATGATAAACTTTTGCAATCTTTCATACCGATACATTATTTTTTTTTTTTAATTTTTTTTCATAATATATTTTATGAATGCTTTCATCATGAACACCATCGGACTTGACAAAGGAAAAGTAAAGTAATGAATATATCTTTCTTTTTTGTTTTAGCAGCGTAGAAAACATTGTACAAACTTTTTTTTCATGTTTTTTTTTATAATATGATTTATATATGATATTATCTAGAAAATATGTACAAAACTACGTCAACTATTTATAGCCGCTGTGATGTTTCCTTTGTATTTGAAAATTATTTCAATATTACCTTATATAACAATATTCATAAATATTTACAGCTAAGAAAAAATTGTTATACATATGTATATATCAATTGTTCGTTTGCTTATAATATTTACTTTGAGTTATACATTTTATTATTTTATTCATTTCTCTTTTTTTGGGTAATATAAGAAATAGAATATATTTACCGCGGCTATCGTATCTTCATCAAAATACAACGATATCATCACAGATATCCATTCTTAATTAAACTAAAAAGTAAATTATAATTTTCAAACGTTGTTACTAACTAATTTTAAGTCAGTAATCGTTAAGGCTGGTTTTATTTTTTTAGTACGAATATCGCGAGTGTAAATGCTGCCCGAATACTTGAAGATATGAGTGACTGTTTATTGAAAAACTGTCCATAGCTAAGCGAGACAATTATTTTTTTTTAATATTCGAGGTAAGTAAAGCACTTGAGAACTTTTATCCAAAGTTACTATCATCGATAACGTGACCCGAGACTTGAATTTCGAGATCACTGCGATATAATTTTGAGAAATAATATCGACTTTAATTCATGAATAAGAAAACCAATGAATAGCACAATATTAATCGTTATTACATGAAACGGTAAAACATACGTCGAGTTAAAGGCTAGCGCGCAATTATGCTGTTTGTCATATAATCGAAAAACTTTTCCATTCGTGTATAATAATGGTTGATTATTTTATAAGCTTAGTAATTAGTTTGTAGTACATACGTATATCTTTACGATCGGCTAAGTTACAAGAACAAACTTAGAAAAATCAATGATGAATATATACTTCAAACCGTTATAGGTATTAACAAAATAAAATATTTTGGTGAATTGGCTCCAACCAAAGAGCACAGACGGATATGAGAAAACTTTTTTTTTCCTCAACTTTGGTTGAACCTTTTAACACCTTTGATTTTTTTTTTTTTTTTGTTTTCATCAGTATTTCAAAAAGAAATCTACTTTTAAATATTCGAGTAGGTAATGATTCTTCTTTATGTATCTGGTTTTGATTAAGATTAATATAACATGCTCGAGTTACAAATTAATTAATATAGAATAAATTTTTATCATTATTAAATATATCACTATATTTTTTTATTAGCAAATTTTATTGGCAATTTTATTCCATTACCCAATTAGGATACCCTTTAGTTTTTCTTCAGATTCTAAAATAGAGAAACAGAACAAAGACAGTTTTAGTTATATCTTGAAGAAGAAAATTATCACGATGATAAAAAGAAAGGAACGATTACGATTAATTAAATACAAAAAGATGATGACAAAAATAAGAGACACATTTACCCTTCCATTATCGATATCGTGTAGATAAAAGATTTTTGAAAAATAAATAAACAGGAAAAAAACTAGATTCAAACGGAAGTTATTCAGTCTTTTATTTTATGTTGCACCATTTAACTTCATACAATGTTCGTCACACAAATTCTTTATCAATTTCACGAACAGTTTCCTGTTGAAAAGTTGATAAGAAACTCATAGTTTTCAGATAACTTAAAGCTAAGTTTAGGATTCAATTACAGTAGCGTAAAGACTTCTACATTTTTCGACAAATCTAAAACTGTTAGAATATATGAATTAATCTATTACTCGAATAGAGTCTCTATATATTCAGGGGCTAATGCCAAATATATATATTAGTTAAATATCTGATAATAATTAATTAACTGTGGCTGGATTCGGTATAGCCGATTTTTTCTTTCATGTTACATAATCATTATTCAACGATTGCGTAATAATTCAACTGAATAGCGTTCATCAGTTGTGAGATTAACGTATAAAAATATTCTCAAAAACCACCAAATCCAAATTGATTAGAAAATTTCGGATAATTTGTACGGTAAAATTATATCTGCTATCAACTTTCCAAATGATGCGTATAAATACATTATGCAATAAATAAATCTTTCCCAGGTTCCAATTGTTCTAATGTACAAATGATAATTTATTTTATCTTATATCCCAACTTGAATAAACGCGAGCTCACCACATAAGAAGACTTAAGAGGTCGACGGGTCGTTAACAGCCTTCAAAGACTCCAGAAGCGAGGCCTTACTGTCTTCGAGATCGAAAGAGTCGTAAGTGTCCGCATCCGCTTCGTCATTCGCCGGGTTTCCCACCGGAGACGAAAGCGAAGAGGTGGCACCCAGGAATATATCGTTGTCAAAGTCCAGGAAATTCTGCGGAGGATTGTACGCCATGAGTTCGCCGCCTCCGTTTACTTCTGAAAATATAAATCGTCGATTAAAAACCAAAATCGCAAAGACAAGAATAAAAATTCACAATTTTACTACCAAAAACTGATCGGTACGAATCAGCTTACCGAGATTCTCATCCCCTTCCTTGTCCCTGTGCGTCTGTGAATGTGGATTTAGTTCTGGATTCATCGGTATTCCAAATGACATAGGATCGTCGGCGCCGAATAACTGCGATAAAATGAATCGAGGATTATTTGGCAATTAATCGATTGAGATACAGATAAATTTAGTTTATTTATTCGTCCTATACTCACTCCTAGAAGAGTGTTGGCGTCGATACTGTATCCTTCGCCTCTCAGCAGCTCTCTCAAATTATCCAATTCGGTCTGCACAGATTCCAGATGGTTGTCCACTTCGTCCCTGCGTGAAATCACCTCGATTCAATCAAGAATATCACCGAAACAATATCGATATTTGATAACACAACATATCCCAACGATTTGTGTTAATAACAGATCTATCAGCTAATCAATTAAATACTCCAAAATCAAAATGAAAGTAGATTAAAAAATCTCGAATATCTCAAAGGCAAAAGTAACGGGGAAACAAATCGTTTGCGAGATGTTATTTTCAACTTGTGCGTACGCAGAGGCGAAGCGCAGCAAAGTTTTCGTGAACACAGTGTATGAGACACCGATTGATGTGCGCACTGCCTCATCGGACACAATGTTCTCAACTTCGCCTCGGCTCGCCTCCGGGCGCAGCCAACAAATATGAGAATAGAGGATTCGAGATTACGTGACAATCTCCCTTTACGCTGTTTTAGCACCTTGGGACTGATTCAAACTTACGTATGTTCTAACCTAATGGGATCATTGAATCGACTCAGCGATAGATCTTTTGAGGTCGTGGCGCTAGTACCCTCGCCGATATCCTGCGAGTGGAGCTCTTGATTGTTTTCAGATTCGCTATTTGCGAGATGGTTAATATAATTTTCTGTATCGATCTGATCGGGAATGAGAAGCATTTCATCGAGCTCCTCTAATTTATTTATGGGTGAATTGTCATCTTCGTTTCTCTCCTCTTCCTCGGCAGTCTCTATCTCGTCGACCTCAAATTCCAGTCCCAATTCCTTTGCCGATGTCATGTTAGCAGCCATTGCGGCTAGTTTTGAACTCCGAACAGTTGCCAGTGGGATAACAGGCTTCGGTTTGTCCTTTACTACTTCGGACGTTCTCTTCTCAGACTCGGTTGTCGAAGGAGCAGCAGGCACTTCGAGAAACAGCGTTTCTTCCCTATAAACCGAGACAGCTCCGTGCTAGTCTTGATTTTTATTTTTTATTTTTATTGCGATCCTGATACAGTCTTAATAATCTCTCTTTCTCTCTTTTTTTGCTAGTACAAACACCACCTTTCACACACATTCGCACTACAATCCATCTAATTACCGATCAACAAGTCTCACTATAAAAAATCTGATAGCTTAGAGTATAATTCCAGCACACTAGGCTCTAGACGGCCAATTAAAGTTTAAGGGGACCAGTACAGCGTGATTCAACAAACAAACGGTTGATCCGATTACGTCTCTCGACGTCTCATTTTCTTCGGAGAGCAATCCTTCATCGCGTGAATGAGGGAAATTGGAAAAACAAAATTTTTGGACCAAGTTATCAGCAAAAGAGTGTCTGGATTGTCGCTGAATTTCGATAACTGACCATAACTTATCACAGGATTTTTTTCCCTCAGTTTCCCTCATTCACACGATGAAGAATTGCTCTCCGAAGAAATAAGAGGTCGAGAGACATAATCGAATCAAACCTTACGACAAGTGATTTTTAAGAAAGTCAATCTTTCGATGAGTAATGAACTTGGGATAAGATATTAATGATTCTTGGAGTATGTAGAATTTGTTGAATCACGCTGTCACGGTGCCCTTAATCAATCACCACAGACCGGGTCGTTTACAGAAACTAAAAATGTTGCCACAAAAATACGGGCACTATGATTTGGTTTGTTCATTTGTCCCTCAAGTCAGGCTGTTTAGAATTTGATTATCTGAATACTTTTGATAGAAGATACATGCAGGACGATTATTAAAGTTCTGAATGTATATATCCTGATATTCGAAGGGAGAATTGACCCGATTATTGTCAAGCGACGGACAGAGAACCCGACAAAAATAACAATAGTAACAGGTGATACGAGAAGTTAAGACCCGTTGTTTTTGCAAGCATTAATAAAATTCTGACACCAACATAAAGCTCGTTCACAAGAGAATTATTAAATAACCTGGTATCTTCGCCCTGTTCCAACGGTGGAATCAGAATTTTGACTGGCACCTTGTTTTTCCTCCTTGCAGCGTTCAAATCGCAGTCATTTCTTATAAATATGAACAACATTCACAGTACTTATTCGATTGATTAAATGTCTTTTATCATACCATTTGATCAATTTATATCCAAACAACGGATCAATTAAATTCTAATTGACTATTCCTTCGGTTTGAACCAAAGACGAATCCCAATGATCCGAATTCAGTCTTTTAACTCCCACAAAAGGGAAAAAAAAGGAGGCTTAAAAATGACCAGTTTTCACTTACGGCTTCTTGCCTTTACTGCTGCGCTTCTTTTTGCAATCTACTTCCTGTGGCGCAATCAACTGTACGTTCTCCGATCTGTGAATCGGACTCGTAACCAGCTGTATGGTCTCCATATTCTCTTCGTCGTCAAGGCAGGGGATACTCTCGGTGTCGGGACTGTGAACCGCCGGACTCGCGCCGTGCTCCAATATCCTTAACGATAATAATCATCATAATCAGTATAAAGATTCGTTATCTACGCTTTAAACATCGAAATGAATAATCAAAAGTTAGACTGACTCCGCTACAATGTATTCTGGTTCTAGTTCATGGTCCGCTGGATCTAGCTCGTGTATTACCGGACCAGTTGGCGACGTGTTGGGCTGCAACATTCAGAGAAACGTGAAGAGGAGCGCAATGACTTACCCCAAGGTCTCCGTATCTCCTGAAAACCCCGCACACTCTACCTTGACGTTTGACATTTTGCTCTGCTTGGCTCTCTGGCGATGAGGGTCGTCGATCATCAGCGGGTATCGTCTCTTTACCGACAGACCTCCTCCCCCTCCGCTCCTCGAGGGCTGGACCAGAGTGACGAGGAAGTGGATAAGCTTGTTGACTATCTGCTGCTGTTTCATGTGCTTCTGCCTCAGCATCGCGAGCTCTCGCCACAGCGCCTCGTTCTCTCTTTTCATCGAGCCTAGACGAGAGTCGAGGTGCTCCTGGCGACCCCGCATGCTCCGAACTTCGGAAAGCATCTTCGTCATCAACTCCGGTTTCATCGGTGCCTGCGCCGTGTCCTGACCTTTGCTAGAAGCGATCTGAAATCGAAGCAGGCGAGTTAGTTGGTCAATATTTGACTTGAGAAAGATGGCATTCACCTTTCGCTTGATGTGTTCCAGGAGGCAGGGATGTCCCTTGCAGAAATACTGATGTGCAAATTCCATCTCGTCTCTGTCGCATTTGAGTCCTCCAAGTTCGACGGATACTTTTTTGTGAAAACCATCTATAAGAAAGAACGAGAGAAAAAGGAGGGTTCGAGTTACAGTTTCAGTACCGTTTGGGAAAACGATATCACAAATCAAAAGTTCGAGTCACGATGAATAGAATATTTTGATAGGATATTAAATTAAATACGTACACATATTAAGCTGCCTGACAAAACTGGCCATGTTGTTGTGTTTGTAGTAGTGCGGCAACAGTTCTCGAGCGAACTGGGCCTGGTTTCTGATATAAAAACTCCTTCCATTCTGCAATCATAGAGCAAGAGAAGTTAAAAACGACATGAAAGATGGAAATAAAGTATTTCATCGAGAAAAGCCTAATTAGTTATTTTGTGAATCTTTGTTTCAATTATCGTTCGAATACATCAGCGGTCAGTCGTGTGTGGATATCTGTGGTGTCTTGTGATTACAGGAGTGTTTATTTATGAAACGGTTTCCGGTCTCTCTCTATCGAAATAAAAACCTCTGGGCTGAAAGTCCACATCATTCTTTCAGCCTCCCGGAACCAAGTTAGTTTCTTACTATTCAATTTCTAGAGCGAATTCTATGACGATTAGCCCGCATAAGGAATAATTTTTACGTTCGAGGCTCTCAAACGTGGTTTTGATGTTGGATATTATCATATGTATTACGGAACACAAACCGAAGCAGACTTCCGCAACAACGCAGCGTTTTCAATGGTCTATTCAGAATGTGAAATTGTAGATTTTTCTTATTTTTACATATTTTATCCTACAAAGAAGAACAAAAATTGGACATCTCTGTATTCAAAATGACTGATATTCAAAATCATTGGCTATTTAAAATTACTTATCAGGTGACCAACGATTGTAGTGATTTGAAGAGATTTTAAAGCAATCGTAATCAAAGTGGTTTGCGATTCCAATAAGCTAATTGTAAGAGCCTCCGAATGCTCTGAAACGATTTTCATGACTTTTGGAGCGAGCAACAAGATTTTTAGAAAATATTTACGTTCGTTAATAGACAATGACGGTCTTAATCAATTAATTAATGAAGATCCAATTTCAATCTAAATATAATCCAAATCTTTAGTAATTAATTAATCGAATGTTACTTGACTCGATTGGATCATAATTACCTAACAATGGATACCTCTAGTGATAAAATCTACGACAATGATATTCAGAATGAGATCATCACCTCAGAGCTGAATTTTGAATAGAGAGATGAAAAACTCCCAAAAATTGTTGTTTATCAAGGTGAATTCCAGTGTGTTTGGCTACAAAATTATGAAATCATTGAGAATCTTTACTATCCGAGACGAAAGAATGAGCGTTACGGGTGATAAATGAATCCCTAGTACAGCGGAGAGTCGATAATTCGAATTGATAAGGACTGGACAGCAAAATCCCGCAAGGAAAAACAAAACGGTGACCATTTGATGATGTAGTCAGGGAAAGTTGACGTCGATGAAGCAATGACTGCTGCTTAGAGCTTTGGAAACGTAAATGTAGAGGGATAATCCAATCGTATAATTTGCGTCCTACTGTATATATTCAAACCCCATACCATGTGGTATATAAATAAATATCGTTGTACGTATGTATTGATCCAATCGCTCTGTGACTGATTTCAGATTCAAAGACAACGATATTGATTATATTAAATCAAGTAAGTTATATAAGCTACTGACTCGGCTAATAAGTTATGCTTCTTTATTACAAAGCAGAGGTAGCGCCGGGTCATCCAGTGTACCTCGCAAAAATCCAGCTCAATTTATCGACACACATTTTTCTTTTTTTTTCATTAGAGTAAATAAAATAGTAATAATTGTGGTTTGCCTAATTCTGATAAATTCTATAAGAAAATAATAATAATAATAATAATTTCGTATGATGTATTATAAGTTCGCACATTTTTTTCCTTATAGTAAATAAAATAATAATAATAATAATAATAAATAAGAATTTTTAGACTATTAACAAAATAAAAAATATCCTTCTCAGTTTGAAATTATCATTGCAAACAGGTTTTTATCATAAACTTGGGTAAAAACTTCCTCGACGCATGCGAGTCTCGATAATCAAACATGGAATGATTAACATTGTTTACATAATAAGTAGAATAAATTGATAGAATTTTATTTTACGTCATCGACAATAAAAATTGTACATCTTTGCATTAAATAACAATTTACATTCTTTTATTCTGTGATTATATTCATTTTTCAAATCGAATTGGCGTGTTTCGCGAAAGAATCTGGTTATGTGCGTATATATTTTGAGATTATGAAAACGAGTCTGACACGTGTTGAGACTCTCGGTATAATTTCAACAGTTGCAATAAACGGCTATCATGAGGGAGAAAAAAAGCGATTCCAATAATCGGTTTTTGTATCCCGGTTCAAATCCTTATACGGAGCGTAAAAGGTGGTTTGAAAAAATTTCCATACAGAGGACCGCGAGGTGTACAGGTAGGTACCATGGGTTCTGTGTGGTGTCTATAGGTGAGACCCAACGTCGTAGGACGTTGATAGATACGGGGTAAATGATGTAATTTAGAAACGTCAGATCTCCGGTGTGATTCGATGATCGAACATGATACAAGATCGTCGTAAATGTTGACCAGAGTCATCGAATAACCGTGTCAACTCGATGTGATTGGCGATTTTTTAGGTACAGAGACCGAGACGTAAAAGTGAAGTTATGGAAAACTCACGGGTGCCCAGCAAATAAGGTCGTCGGTTTCTGGATCCTCTACGAGCTTCCATAGCTTGCCTAAAAAGGCCGGTACGCTCGTTCCAAGCTCCGTGATCGTGTGCATCTTATTAACGAAATTTTTCAACCGGTTGATTATACGATTAACACTATTTTTTTAAACTATTATTCAAAGACGAGTTCACTTTACGTTTCACAATAATGGCTGACGATGTTATTCTGCTACGGCCTGCGGCCATGGAACGAAACCTCGAGGCACTAACCGAAACAAAATGGCCGACCAGAAAAGCGCGGCATATTTTAAATCGCCGAATCACACAGGGATGAAGTCGGTACTCGGAATTCAAATTTCAATCAATTCTAGTCTTCATACGAATCAGTTTTGTCTTTTTTTTCGATCTAGTTTAAATCTTCATTTGTCCTCTCCTACCTACCTTCAATGATCAATTATTATTTATTATGGAAATGAATAAATAAGTCAAAATTTCGTTACCCAATTGGAATGATTCGTTTTTTTTTTTTTGTGCTTCATGATTAAATCAGTGTTTTCAGGTGGATGAACAACATTATGAGCATTTGATAACATAAATTACGCGAAAGAAGCATCGAATCCCCACCTCCATCATTTAATCATGAATTTTGGGGCCAGAGGTCATTCGAAGGTGATGTTGTTGCGTATGGTTGGACGCGGTTTGATGTCAGCTTCCTCGTAGTGACTAGTGAGCGAGAAAATAGGTAGTCCCATTGAAAAAAAACATTGCAACCACCGAAATCTCAGAAGATATGACCTTCAGGTGACATTCGCTTCAAAAACTCATTTCCCCCCTTCAAATGAAACAACTTTTCCATATAACAATTTTCTGTACAATCGGTGATAACCAAGTTATTCGGGGTGGCAGAGTTGAATGGACCACCCTGTATATCAATGGATGAGCCCCATGTCGACTCCTGAGTATATGCAACCGGGATGAAATCTATCGTTGCTCGATAAAGAGCAGAATGTGTGATTGGTCACCAATAATCAGTGTCATCTCAGTTGCATACGCTCAGGGGCTTTAATAGGGCTCATCGACACCATGACCCGATGGTATGATCGAACCTTTATATGAAAGAGATTTATGTGGATGGTACATACATGTTATGCGAGGTGTTGCACGCGTTTTATTGCTATTTACACTCAGTGACTAGAATTATTTACTATGTTTGAATTTAGTTTAATATTTTTGGGTTTTTAATTTAGTGTCGACTATTTGTTATTTTATTATTTTCAGTCTGGATTATTGTAACTTATTCTACTATGTTTGGGGATATGTATTACTATTACAAAATTTAGAAAAAATTGGAAAATTATTGTCCTATTTTTTAGTACCGAATTTCAAATATGCATTTTTTTAAATTTAAATCATTTGATTTTGATTTAGAAAAATGTAGGCATGGTTTAACCCATACCGTTTAGATTTCTCTAAAATTTGTTTCGAAATAAACATGATTTAATAGAAAATCGTAGACATTATTTTCCCCGATAGTCATCTAGTATAAACTAATTGACATTTTTTCGTCAGCTGCGATCAGGTATGCAAAATGTATGATGTGAATGTATCGATTTCATTAACTGACTAAAAAGAAGTTAATCACCTACCTGCAAATAGTGTGAATTTACGGCCTTCTGTGTTCAATCGAACACTTTCATTATCATTTATCGTTAGTCAAAGAAATTTGGAAGGAAAAAAGTTTAGGTTTAAATGACATACATAAATAAATTTGTTGTATACCGACCAATAACAGTAATGTAAAAATAGATAGTTATGTCAGAAACTCTGTTTTGTTGAAATTTTTTCAATCCTTATCTTATATTTCATTCTTTTTATTTCAACTAATTGTAAATAAACGAATGCATTGAATTGTTTATGTGAATCCACGAATAATTTATTTTTATTGATAGTTTATTTATAAAATTAGATAATTGTACGGATATATATGTTACTGATTGACTGTTATTGTTCAATTTTATTATTCCACTTCCTACTCCTAGTTTCGCCTGAGGCAGAATAAATATGCGGTGACATCAATCAGACGATGTCATCGGAATAACAGAAAATAATTATTTATACACCTCAGGGATATAAACGGCGGTTTATTGCCCTGTTCCAGCCGAAAAAACCGCTTTATTTCCCTTTGGTGTATAAAATATCGTATGCACCACAGGGCAAACGTTGTTTTAGACTCGTGCGATTGTAATCCTCGGCTTCGCCTCGGAATACAACCTCGCACTCGTCGAAAACAACCTTTACCGCCCTAGGTGCATAATATACTATTATTAATAAATTTTCGCTACGATAGTGATACAATTTTTTGCTATCTTGAAAAACAATTCAAAATATTCGAACTTTAGAATCTCTCACTCTCAGAGCAATTCGAAAACGTAAAATTCTTGCTTAGAGTTGCTATATATAAATCTCAAGGTGTTTTTAGGTTAAATTTATTATGTTCGTTGTATTAATAATGAAGAGAGAAAATAGATGATTGTAAATAGATTGGTATTTATTATTCATAGTAATTCTATTTATAGCTATTGCGTATTTTATCATCGCGAAAAATGTTGTTCTGCCAGTTTTGCATCGACGTACAACAAGTTGCCTGAACTAAGGCGCGAAACTCGAGTTCCATCGTCACGCAATTATCCGAAGAATTAATTGGCCCGTCGAAAATTGGGTGTCAACAAGATTGAAAATTAAATTAATTCTTCTATACCGTTGAAAAAAATCGTCACTGTTAAAAAAAATAATAATATAATTGTCAGAAACTCGTCGTTCAGGAGAATTTATTATTTGTAAATTTGACAAAATTCCTCGTTTCGTGTCACCGAGATGTAATCTCGAGTTAAAATAATAGTCTCCAAAGTAAAATTTAATCACCAACCGTACAGATTTACAAGCCGTAATAAACAGTTATTCAGTAATATGCGGGTACCGAAACAAATTTTCAAGCCAAACCCACGCGAATTTGACCAATAATCATCCGAGCCTGTCAAATGGCGTCAAATTTTATGAATACTAACTATGGTATCATGCAGATTTCTGGCCAATCTCAACGGTTCGGGACGCGCAAACGAGGCTCTATGTCTCCTATTATACGACTGACCCCTTCGCCCCGAGTCACGCCGTCTATTATCATCGAACATTATTACACACACGATAGGAAACTATCATTTGATATAAATAAAATTCGAAAAGAAAATCTTCTGCATATTTATCGAGGAAACTCTAGAATCCAAAGAACCCTAAATTCCTATTAGGTTGCACGAGCTCAGGTCTAACGAGTCACAAAGTTACAGCTATAATTACCTTCGCCTACGACCATAATATATGCAAATTTGATTGGGCAAAGACTGCTGTAGTTGGAGTGATAAGAGATCGTATCAGAATTCGAAATGGAGACCGGAGATACGGTTAGACGGTTTCGACACTGAAAATAATTATTGAGCGTTCGTAATTATGAATGAAAATGAATAACAGCTTTTGTGGCATGATGGCTAATTTTCAGACAATACCGCGCGGTATGATCTTCTATTTAATGACCGTAATGGAGACGGTAACCCGTAATCCCGGATCGCCTCCTGCACTGCAACCGGGTAACTGAAAATAATGGGAATAGACCCGCATAATCTGTAACACAACAGTTATGGGTCAAAACGCGAGACGTGGGAATCTATTTCATATAGTATAAAACTTTAATGGGCATTTTATGGGTGGGGATTCAGCGGCCGCTGGTACCATTCGCGGGTCTCTTTCATAGTTGCGAAAGGTACAATATAAGGGTTACACGGAATACTACCGGGACATTTGGTAGATGGTTTTCAACCGGCCAGCAACACCGTTCGGAGTTTATTTCCATCTTCATTCTTCATTTATACCTCAATAGTTTCCTTTTATCACATTTTATCACGTTTCAATGGCCGAGGCGGTACGTTCGGTCCTATATTAGCTAATTTTCAATCAGATTTACTGCCTTCGTCGGGATATTAATTTTGATTAAATTAAAGATTGCAGTGTTTATTTTCGGACTCTTCGTCCTGGGCGATGGGAGAATCATCGAATCGTTAGACCCGGAATTACGCGGGGAAAGTGGCATGAAGAGCAACGAACTGATTGATCAGATAAGCGGGGCTAATTTAAGCAATAATTTACGGCAACGTCAAGAACGACTCTCCGAGGCGGAGCACTCGACGTACAATTTGAAGGAACCGAATGTACGTTTTACACTTTTTTCAATCATTCTATCGATGTGAGTTATCTTAAAATCGACGCAGGGACCGGACACCTACGCCTTCGGCTACGACAACGTCTTCGATCGAAGAGGAAACGAGCACTTCCGGTCCGAAGAGAAATTGCAGAATGGCACCATCGTCGGAGAGTACGGATACACCGATTACGAACAACGAAAAGTCGTGCTTGTCACTTATACCGCAGACGTGAGAGGCTACAGGTGAGGCAATGAATCTGGTTCACCTTTTCAACTTCCAGTTTCGCTATTTTCATTGTAATCACCCCGAAGATGAAAAGGTTTTTCCAAACTTAGAACTGATTAGATTTTTACTTTGATCGATTCAGTACTCTTTGAATGAGTTCAATAACAAAATTCTGAAAGATACTGTAAAAATGACGATATTTTGAGAAGAGATCAACGAATTTGAATGAAATTTGGTACCACATGGTTTGTCGGATCGCTGATTCACGAACCTGAAGTCAGTTTTGCAAAATTTTAATTTGACGTACTCGATATGCCGCGAAAAAAAACTAAAAACATTTGGATTTTGATGAAAATTCATACTCGAACGTTTTTTGGGTCACGCGAAATTCAAAATAGTGGATCCAATTTTCTAGGAGAAACACTAGAAACATTCGAAATCTCATAAAAATTGGTACTCGAACGATGTTCGAACCGCCAATCAAGAATCTGGGGTCATATTTGCAAAATTCAAAATAGCTGGAAAAGCAATAAATAACGGGAAGTTCAGAGGCTGGCTATAGTCAGCCCAAACTTACTTGTTTTTCTAATCGTCTAATGATCAATTGATCGATCTTTATTTATTGCAGAGCAAAGACGAAGGTGTTCTCTCTGGATCGATAAATTGGAAAAAACGAACGTTCCGCAAAAATTCGATAAAAAAAATATTCTCAGATAAAAGAAGAAGGTCGTAAGTGCCAATTTTTTAATTTTTTGTTTTCGCGGTTACGACCTTATGCAATTTATTTATTTTTCGCTAAGTTAATTGTCCCCATATTAAATTTTACCGTTTATGAACGAATCTTCGGCTTTTTAGCCTGAATACGATAAACAAAAAATATACGACCTTTTGCCGTTATGAAGAGCAAGAGGTCGTACATAAAGGCGTTTACATCCTTATGCCATTAGACACGAGATACGCAATCGTCAGATATGTACGATTTAAAAGGCTATCTTCTCGGTTTATGATGTATGTATTTAGTACGGCCTAATGGATTTTGAATCATCCGCGATTCTTCGGCCCAACCCAATGTCATACCCACGTACAACATACGAAGAGACGTTCAAAATTTTCATACGATCATATAACGATAAAATATATTCGAACACTGAAATTATTCTAACTGTATCGTCGTTATACAGCCTCACCTTCTGAAAGCACATGTCAAACATTTGTAGACATACACCTAGAGATATGTATGTGTATGTAAAGTAAACTGTGCATAATTTTTCTTCTATTAACAAGTTAGCGGATCGCTAAAAAGAAAAAAAATAACTAGCAATAAATATTTATTACTATTTATTATGTATTTACGGTAGTTGTATTCCCGGCTATACAGCTGGTCAGGGCAATAAATTATATAAAACCGTATTTTGTTTTATGATTTTGTTCCGAACCAAGATGGAGTACCAGCTGCAATGTTAGCTTCGTGGTTAACAGTACCATTAGGGTAATAGTTTATCAAGACTTGTAACGTTGGTTGTAAATTTTTTTTATAAAAAATATAAAATTTCTTTTCTATCGTTCTTGACTGAAACTCTCACGCAGTGCCCAGAAGCAGATCGGATGTTGACTCTGCGTGACAATATTATCAATAAAATACTAGTGCGGGAAGAAGAGTAGCCCTGAACCATTTTAATAATTGTACAATGTTTTATCGGGAACTAAATTACTGCTCGAAGCTTGACCAACGTCAATCAAGGAAAAAGACAAATCTCTACTCAAGTCGTCCGAAATTTGGGAAAAACCTTGTTGAAAATCGTAATGGAAAGATTTCAGAGGTCCGAATTTTCCCCTAGCCGTTATCAAAGCGCAGATACGAACGGTCGTAGTTTGAATCTCCAATTGAACAACGTCACGATGTCCTACCGCGGTAGGAAAAACCACGACTGTAATGAGAGCAACAGATCTCAAGGTACGACAGGAGAATCGACGGAAATCGAAGACGAAGACCAGCCGGATGATCGCGACACTGACGAACGGTCCCAAGTCAATTGCGACCAATCGGAGCAGCATCAAGGATCAATGGTATGCGGACTGTGCCACTTGGCACCCGGGGCTACCGAAGGCTCCAATAGCCCGGGACCAATGTTCACCTGCACCAAAGGTCACCTTCTTTGCCAGCAATGCCTTCACCGCTACACGGTTTGCCCAGGTTTGTGAACGAACTCCTCTTCTCCTGGTTCTTCCCTCTTCCACGTTCCATCTTTGACCGAAGTCACCCTGTTCCAGACATTGGTTGTGTGGTGTGTGGCGCGGAGCTTTACGCTTCTCAGTCGACCTGCCACCGAGTGACGAGTGGGACTGGTTCGCGTCACCCTGGTCTTCATACATCGCAAGAAAACCACCGCGGGGTTGACGCAGTCCGCAGAACTAGGACACTGGCTCCGGTCCAAGAGGCGGATCAGTCGAAGAAATGGGTTCGAAACTATGGGAATTCCCGGTGTGCAACGGGATACAGTTCCGGATGGGAAGGAGCTGAGTCAGGAGACGCTTTTCGGTTACGAAATGTCCAAACAAATGCGGATCCTCTGCCAAGGCAGCTTCAGCATCATCAGACGAGGAGCTACTGCAGCATAAGAGCCGGTGATGCGGACTTCGAACCGGAACTGCAAAGGATTGGTAGCGGCCCTAGAGAAGGAGCACATTCGGAATGTTCCAGGAGGCCCATACGCTGCCCTAGACTCGACTGCGCCGTTAACGTCGCATTCTCAGCCCTTACTCAACACTTTTTATTCGATCATCCCGAAGTTCCGATCCTCAGTGTCGAACCAGGCATCAAAAGCACACTCATCGTCAGCTTTGCAGCTCTCTCTTGCGACTCCAGCAGATGCCTCGCGCTGCTTTTGGTCTCTGGAAAACTCATGTAAGTTGAATAGTTTCGATCTTACGATTCGGGATGTGCCGGATATCCGGTATCCGAAACAAGAAAACGCACATTGTTGGATTTTCAATGTTGAAAATCGAACATTAAAGTGTGAAACGGAGGATTTACATTTCCTGCTCTTGTTCCTTTTTCTTATCACCTTTACTCATGGTATATAATTTATTCAGTTATTTAGTTTCTATATGGATGTGAATGAGGTCAAAAAAATAACAATTTATGAATATCGTCATCTTCTGAACAGTATATTTAAGGTTTGTACTGCTGTCCGGTTATCCGACCGGATAGTCACCAGATATCCGGCACATCCCTACTTATGGTGATGATTATCATGATCATCGATTATCGTCAGTCATTTATCTGATTGACTGAGCGCCTTCTCTCATTGAAGTAAAAGTGATCGGATGCGACGTGAGACTCGGCAGAGTCTCGCGCGGCGTATATAGGCCTGTTGGATAACTGAATGCTAAAAAAATAGATTCTTAGCAGAATTTTAGATGCAATTCCGATATTGAGGATCGGTAAAAATCGAATACAGCACCCCCTTAAAATTTGTTTTTCATGTACTCGGCGCGAGACTCTGCCGAGTCGTGGGTCTTTGTCTAATATTTCCAACATTGTGTACCAAGGGGTGCAGCGTCGAGGCTGTTCAACGGTAGTCAGATCCAGCCAAGATACCGGAACCGTTTACCGCTTCCAGTTTTGGCCGCCCGACTCCACTGTACCGATAAAGCTCCTTGCCACGACCAGAACCGCAATCACGGCGAGGGACGAGGTCAGGGAGACGTTGTTATCGCGTGGGTGGCTGGTCTGGACGTGGGAGGTTCCACCACGAGAAAATTACGATGTAGTATCGAAGTATGTATATAGACAGAATTGAAAATTGGAACAAATTTCACCATTTTCCTGTCTGTGTCTGGGTCTAAACGAAAAGCTATACAGGGTGTATCGTCTCGAGTGTCGAGAATGGGCGGAGCTTCGAGTGGCATCACCTCGAAACGGTCGGATGTAGATTTTATGTCCAAAATGCATTACAAAGCCGACAATACGAGCTTCGAGATGCGTTTTTAACATCAAATCCAGAAGTTATGCCACTTAGATGATACAGCCTGTGTAGACTTCTCATCATCCTTCCGGTTGCATTTAAGGCAGTCGACGGAACCGAGGACGGAGACCTCCGATCCCTGACGTATACGGGGCCCGTAAATTCTCTGCGTACCGCTCAACGTCCTCACGAAGTATTCAGAACCGGAGATTGCGTGATTTTGCACCAGGGTCTGATAAACCACATAACATCCGGTTCCTCGACTCTGAACGTAAACGTGATCGTTCACTGATTATTGTACAGAAGTTTTATACCCTTGTTTGTACCGTCTTCTCGTATATTATATAACATTGTATAAAAGATATCTTATCGGTATGATTATTATTATTATTATTATTGACGAAAATATAAGCTGGGTAGAATAATTAACCGTATAACGTTTACATACCGCATGATGTATGTGTGTTATGTATAAAAAGTTAAAATAGTACAACAGGATTATACATATGATATATAATAATAATAATGATTTTTAGCGCGGGAATTTCAATTCCGAATTTTTTTTTTGCTTTTTTTCTATTCAAAAGTAACAAAATATCATATTAATCTTTTTTTTCTTCTCTTTCTCTCTTTCTCTTCCCACTAGAATAATAATATAAAACATAATCATTATCGATAATTAATTATTAATTATAGGCTAGTCATTGCGGGGGGACGAGCGTATGCCTTCGGTATGAAACCGTACTTCCGGGTTTTTGGGGCGTACGCCCAGAGCCATCCGTCTACCGTCTGATTAGCTAGATCCGCGTATATCCAGTCGGCTCTTCTGACCGAGAGATCGTCAGGTGCTTGAGCTTTGTAATCGTACAGAACTACCAGCTCCGTGCCGCTCGTCTCGTCCCTGAAATCCCTCAGGTCCTTTTGCTGCAGAGATTCGCTTCCCGTTACGTTGCCACTTCCCGTTACAGCTGGAAGTAGAAGAAGGATGATAAGAAGGAAATGAATCTTGCTCGACACCCGTAGAATAAAACACAACACACCTAAATTATGGGGGTCCGTCGATGTATGCGAATGCAGTATGTGACCAGGATACACAAAACCAGAGGGCACGAAGCCCTCGTTACCGTCGCAGTGTCGGAGCACCCAGAACCAGTCCGGATCGTCCCGGTTCAGAACTGTTACAAACTCCCCACGTTCTACGCTCACGTCGTTCTCATCTCTTGCCACAAACGTGTAAAGAACTATATATCTTCCTGCCGACGGATCCTAAGTTTAATGCACATAGATAACGTGAATATATAATTTTTGTTTTGCGAATGGGAGGTCGAACCGAGTCGGGTGACAATAAAACGCTTAGATCAGTGTTCGGCGTTCCGGAAACAGTTTGTTGCCTTCGTGAGGGACGGTGGTAACCAGTCACAAGTTCACTCAGAGCAAGGACTAGCTCGGGTGGCTGGGAGGCACCTCGGACCCAGACGAAGAAAACCAACTGGTCAACTGTGAAAAAGAGACACCCCCGGTTACATGCCCAAAGTCGGTACATGGTGAGAGATGAAAATTGTGGTAATCAAGGAAATCACTCCGATTGAATCCCAGAAACATTCTGAGACAGGATGAAATTGAAAGCTGAGTGATTTCCTTGATTATCACAATTTTCATCTCTCACCATGTACCAACTTTGGGCATGTAACCGGGGGTGTCTCTTTTTCACAGTTGACCAGTTGGTTTTCTTCATCTGGGTCCGAGGTGCCTCCCAGCCACCCGAGCTAGTCCTTGCTCTGAGTCAACTTGTGACTGGTCACCACCGTCCCTCACGAAGGCAACAAACTGTTTCCGGAACGTCGAACACCGATCCGCACGGTTTTCTGTCAGCTGACTCGGTTCGATCTGTCATTCTGGAAAAAAAGGTAGTAGTAGATGAATGAGTGCAAAGATAGATTCTGTGTCGATGACTACCTTGAAGAACGGATGTACGTCGGGTTGCGAAGATGTGCTCTGAAGGGAATTTTGTGACTGCGCGACGTTAGATCGATTGATGGTAGCGTCGGTGGTGATATTGTGCCTGACATAGCTCTCGCAGTCCGAAGCAGACCCTGTATCGGTTTGCTGTATATCCTGCAGAGTCTGAGACCTCGAAACGTTCGAGGTCTCCAAATCGTTTTCGTTCGATCTTGGCAATTTTTTTTTAACGTTATTCATCAGCGTTGCCAAAGTCGATTCGGCCAACTGAGAAGCGTAGGGAGCGCAATAAGAGTGCGGAACGAATCCCTCCATCCTGGTGTCCGCCGCGATAACATAAACCCAGTCGTTCTCTCTGTACAATATATTGACCACCTGTAAAAAGCGATAATTAGCTTCGTTCGGGCACCAAAAAGGACGTGGCAACCGATGTAGCTGCGTTTCTATGCGCTAAAAAAATTCCACAAGACGTTTACTGATTCAGAGAGCAAATTTATCACGAAAAGGTTTTCATTGCGCTGAGGATTTGAGCCTGCCCAAAGTCCTAAAGGGACTGACGCTAACCTGGCCCCTCTTCACTTGGAGCTCGTCGTCAACGCACGGTGTAAAATCGTGTACGATGACCATCTTGCTGTCCGGCGATAGTCCGTTCTCCTTCTCGATCCCGACTCTGACCAGAGTCTCGATGCTGGCGCTGCCTGTGATACGACCGGGTGGAAGAGGCACCCGGGTACCGAGCCCGACTCCGCCGCCTCCTCCTCCGCCTCCTCCGACCCCATCTTTTTCTAGACTGAAGTTATGAGCACCGGCTGAAATTTGATCATTGTAACATCGATGGATTTTGGAGAGCTAAAAATAATATTCTAGGAAATAAATGAACGAACGTTGGTGTTTAGCTTCGGTGTACCTACGTTTCTTTTTTTTCCCTCGTCGTATACGAACTGGGCACAAAAAAGCCATCCTTAGGAGAGCCCAGTTTTATCAATAATTACATTTTCATATATCATCGATAATCATGTTGAAATGTTCTTTGTATGATATTTTCACACTATTTGTTTATCTTGTTATTTATTTTAGAAATTACTTTTTTTTTTCGCTTTACAATGAAAGAATAACGAAACAAAACTACTTTATCATGTAGTCAACCGATTTATTCTCAGGGTTTTCTTGTTCAGACGTGTTTCTCTTCTTTTTCTTCTTCTTCTTCTTCTTCTTCTTCTCTCTTTCTCTCTCTCTCTCTCGACCTGTGCTCTTCTGGTTTCCTTTTCTTTTCTTATATTATATTCTGCTCTTCAATTTGCGACGATTATTATTCGACGAAAAGAAAAAACAAAAAAAAAACAAAAAAAAAAAACCAGATCGGTATCGAAATCGGTGGGACTAAATTCTACCGATTTTATTAACAGCGCTGCAGCTACTTCGCTGGTTAATATTTCAAGTGTATACAGAGAGTAAGGAGTATAATGAATACGGGGATGAGACACAAGAGTTGAGAAACTCGAGACGCGATCGCGAGTTCACGCACCTGTTGTGTATTAAATCCTAATGGGAAGTTGGCCCAACGGACGCAAGAGTTGGACCCAAAATCAATTCCGGGGTGGGGAGAGTGGAGGGGATGGGACCGTGGGATCAGGGGACTCATGGGACTCGAACCTGAACAGCGCCGATTCTTCGGGCTTCGGGCCCCCCCTATTATCACGATCGGTAAAGAATCATTCAAAGATTCCGTCGAGTCGGTAACAACGATTAACCGACGAAAACGGTCCCGAATTGAATGAAAAAATAAAAAAAAAAAGGGGAGGGAAAATTCTATGATTCAAAATCGCAGCTCTCAATTTATAATGTTATCTCATGCGTCTCATGTATTATTTTTTACACCTATAATCTTGTTTTTCGCTCTAGTGTAGATCCTGCAAAAATGCTGAGTGTCTACAGGGTGATTTCCTAACGATGCTAACCAACTTCAGACTGTATCACCCTGTATACCATAATCTTGTAGTTTCCTTCTTTCCATGAATGACTGCAGTCAATATCGCAAACTATTTTCGACCCTATTCAACGCAGATTTGCAGAGATATTAGTTTATCTGTTTTTTTTTTCTTTTCATTACTTTATTTTAATCAGTTAACCGATTAAAGTTGACGATATTCATAATAATTATTACTTCATCGTGATATTAAGACGTCTATATTTTTTCAGTCTATAACATGAGATAAGTGAATGAGACGACTGGCAAAGATTATACCAAAATTTGATTCGAATTAATTAAGTATAATCATTCGAAAGGTGACACGATTAAAAGTCTAAAAGACAGATAACATTTTCTTTCGATGATGAATGTCGAGTTTAGAATTTTCACCATGGAGATGAATGAATGAATAAAATGAACAGTACTAAATCAGAATCACAAATATATTTTATTTGTAATATTCGGGTTCAAAATACATTTCAAGCCATAACAGTCGCATTGTATATGAGCTGAGTTATAATCGTAATGAAAATCATACGATGAACAAACTTTATAACGTTTGAAAAAAAAAAAAAAAAAATGATATCATAATCTCTTTCAACAAATACCTACATACCTATGTATGTACTACATGTGTACCTATGTGTATTTCATACAATCAGTATTTTATGCGAATTGAAACAACTATGGATAAATTTCTAACTGCAATCCCAGAACCTGCTGTTCATCGGTCGAAATAATATTGAATGAAAAAAAAAAAATAGTAATAATAATAATACATTCCGCTACATGCAAAAAGTACAACAATTTTCGACTCAATTCAATCAAACAAATTGTGGAATTGCATTTTTCAAATCATTTGAAACAAAAAATTATATAAAACAATATCTAATCGATACCTTTGACTAAATTTGTTTATCAATTAATTAACTAATTAATGGTAATAATTCAGATTGTACCCCGTAATATTATCATGCTGGGACACATTAGTATCTAATATTGAAGTTCAGTATTATACTTTTTAAACTTTAATTTGTACGTTATTTAATTTTTCTATAGGTCCAAGTGGGTTATGATTGATTGATTGATTGATTGATCTGGTATGTGTGGCATTGTGACTACAACAAGAAGAAAGAAAAAAGAAAAACCACTGTCGTGTAGTTCAACTATCCGCTATGGTTGAAAAATGCATTCTAAGCTCAGCCGAGTAGTTTATGCATGTCTGATAAATAGAATACACATTATTCGCTATTGTAATTCAATTGTTCATGGTATATAAGTATAATAACTGAGTGTGTATGAAAAACGCATTCTTTAATTTAGGTGGGACTCTTACATCTTATAATAATATTATCATTGTATCGTATTTCTTCATTATATATCTTATAATGTATAATCATTTATTTTGTTTTATTTTCTTATTTATTTTTATCTTTATACGTGAAATATGAATTGTCCATTATAAAGAACAGAGTAATGATTGTATGCAGGTAGGTAGGTGTACCCTATAATATATTTATATGTATACATGTATATCATCTCTCCCGTTCCTATTAACAGGATTGTAATTGTAATATACTGCAAATGAATTGTAATTAAACTTTTTTTTTATCCAGAATTTATTTATCATATTTATAATTTTTCTTTATTCAATGTCTGAACTTTTTATCATATTTATTTGATGAATTCATTCAAGCTTTTCATATACGCGCTTTACTTTTAATTATTATTATTACATGTATAAATGTATGTAGTGACCCAAGTACAAACGATCATATTTATTTAATTTGTCCAATTTTCTTTTTTATTTATTTTTTTTTTTTATACATAATTTTCAAATATGTATATTATACGACCATCATTTTTTTTTTATTTCTTTTTTTATATGAAACTGTAATAGTTTATATTATTAATATTTATATTATTCTTTTTTCTTCCCCTAAAGTATGTAGAATAGTACGGGCTTGACTTGACAAAAAAGATAACGAAAAAAAAAAGAATAAAGTTAAAAACTTTCACAAATCGTCGTATTTCGGTAGAGATGTTGCGCGTTTTTTTTTTTTTTTTTTTTTTGTTCCTTCGTATTTCGGTGTATATTACAATTAAATTGTACTTTAAATACAATATGAATAAACAATGCGACAAGAGGTCAAAACGCGTATCGTATTTATCGAAGATTATAAATCGAGACTAAACATGTTAAAAGTTAAAAAGAGAAAAACCTATAATTCTTTAATAATCACTATTTATAGTACCTAATGAAGACAATCAGCGGAACCGAACGTGTGTTTCGAAATTTCTTTTTGTTTCATTAATAATTTTTTTTTTGTTTTTTTTTTTTCATTTAGTATTGCCAAAAGCCGCATTTGTTCAAAAACGTAGCTAACGTAACAACATAGCACCTAGGGTTTATTTTTCATTTTTTGTACTTTCACAATTAATTCATGTTATATTTAATTTAATTTAATTTAATTAATTATTCAATTAATATAGTATATGAT
This sequence comes from Euura lappo, assembly GCA_018257835.1. Taxonomy (NCBI): domain Eukaryota; kingdom Metazoa; phylum Arthropoda; class Insecta; order Hymenoptera; family Tenthredinidae; genus Euura; species Euura lappo. Next base: position 149,545 of record JAEUYN010002101.1, on the reverse strand, counting down.
TAACATATTATATGATATATATCTATGACGAGAGAATGTATTTACATTATGTTATATTATGTTTATGTATGTTTTTTTTTCTTTATATATGAATTAATGATCAATGATTTTGTAATTATAATATGTAAAGGAGTTTTATGTAATTGAAAGCAGCCTATTTTCATTGTTCTACCTATTAAAAAAAAAGGGTAAGACTGAATATTATGAACTATTATTATGAATTAAAATAAAAAATCATTCACAGTTCGCATATTAGAGTATATTTAATATACTCGTATCGCGTGAAATTATATCACCTACTATTTTATGTTATTTTTATTCTTCTCATCAATTTCTCGTTACTTAATGTATTATGTTTTATTTTTATTATTATTATTATTATAATTAAATAATAAATCGTTAAACGTAATCGTTATTGGCATGATAAATTGTTTGTTTGTTTATAACTTATTCTGCTTCTTGTTAATCGTGTTTCGAAATTTTTTCACTGCTTTTTCTTTTTTTTTTTTTCAGTTTAAACCTAATTACTTTCTTCCTTATCATACAATATCTACACTCGGTTTTTTTTTGTTTTTTTTCGTTTGTTCGTCTCTTTAATCTTGAAATTTTTTTCTTCTTTCCCTCATTTTATTATTATTAATATAATCTTAATAAACCGTTTTACATAATAAAGTTTTATTAGGTATCTTATAATTAAGAACTTCTTCTAATCAATAGAAATAACGTTAAAGGCTCTTTGTATATCACATAACCCAGACAGTGTTTCAATCCTTTCAAGAGTTTAGAATAATAATTATTAGATTGTTATTGTATTTGAACGATTAAATTTCTTTTTTTCTCTTTTCATCTTCTTTTGTTAATTTAATTTAATTTTATTCATATTCAATGCGCGCTTCTGTTTGGCCGAGAAAAATACAAAATGCGTCGCAGTGATTGGTGAGCAGTTTCTTTCATCTCTTCGTTTCATCCTATATCTTTATATATATATTTACCTAAATTCACTAAATACTAGACATCATTTACACAACTAATAAACCTAATCATTACCAGCTGCTACAGGGTCATCAAGATCCTCGCGATCCTTAACATTATTGAGAGGCTGATCAGCCTCCGCCTCTTCGCTACCTTCCGTGCTATCAGCTGCGTTAGCGTTATCATTAGCTTCGTTACTCTTCCCCTCTTCCTTACTATTACATCCCATCTGTTGGCTACCAAGCTGGCTTCGTAGCCTCGATATCTCCCTGGCATCCCGACGTCTGTGCCGTCTCAAACGGGCATTTTGATTCGCCAGTCGTCTAGCGAGCTCCGTTACTTCCTTGGGAACGTCCAACGCCGCCAATCTAGACTCTAGATCCGTTCCCACGGTTGTATCAGAGTCCGAATCTGACTCGGGCGAGGAAGTCGCCGCCTCGATCGGCGGGGGATCGACAGTCACGGTGGAAGAGGTCACCGCGGTACTGCTCTCCTCTTCCTCCTCATTTTCCTTTGGTATCACTCCACGACTACTGTCCTCGTCTCCCTCGGTCGTGCACGACAGCGCCGGGGGCGAGGAAACTGACACGTGACCAGGCCCAGGACCTGGGCTGGGAGAAGACGGTGTTTCGAGTTTCACAGTGATCTGAGGGACCTCAGATTTTCCATCGGGACTCGGCTGGCGATGGTGATGCCGGCGTTTGGGATGATGGTGGTGATGCGAGGTGGGCGGAACCAGCGGAGGAAGATTCAGAGGCGCCAGAGCAACGTTAGGCTGGAAGTGTGGCTCGAAACGTTCGCACTCCGAGTGAGGAACTACTCTCTCGGGATGCTGAAGTACCGGGGGTCCTCGGCTCAGGTAAGCGGGCACGTGAGAAGCGCTGTGTGATAAATAGGCGTTAAATTCAATCGAGATATCAGAGTGATAATTAGAGCGTTTCGATGTCGAGAACAAACAACTTATCAGATGTTTGTGCTGTTTTTAAAATCTCTCCGACTCTCATCTGATCTACAGATAACAACGTTTCAATCCTTATCGCCGGACGGAGTCAAGCCCTAGCGAGGCTTGTTATCTACAGCTCGACCAAACCCGGGGTTCTAAATTATGTTATAAATACTGAGCCGCGGCTCGAACGTCGCTAAAGAAATGTCAAAATATGATAACGTACAAGATAATGTGGAATAAAAGATATGCTAAAAGTTTTTCTGGTATAATTTGCCATTTAGATCCTCGAACATACCCGTCCCTGTGTTTGCAGGATCCAGCGGCGCTCCAAGGTCTAAAAGCTGAGGCGCCTCTGGCCGCGAGCTCCAAGACCGCCCACTGCATCTGAAGATAAGGATCGTTGACGCCAGGACCCGAAGATATGGGGTGATACATCCCGATGGCGTTTCCCTTGTAAAATCCAGTAGCGCACTCCTGGTTGCAGTCCTTTTTTACTCTTTTCGTCAGTTTCTCAGCCTCGTGTCTGACCTGTGGGGAAAAAAAAATGGGATCAGTTGATCGAATCGAGCGCCAAACGCGAATGCAGTACCTGAGGTTTTCTTTTGGGGTTCGGAAGGTGCCGTTGTTTCAGGTCGTGAAAGACGGTGACTACTTGATGGTAGTGGGGCTGATCCCTGGCGAGCAGGAGGTACGACCGCCAATTGGTAGAGTCAAACCCCCAATGGCACGTTCGATTCTCTAACGACCTATGAGCGTGCCTTACGAATCTTTGGGGAGAAAACCTGCCGGTGCATTCGAGGCATTCTATACAGGCCGAATCCTCCGTGGTGAATAAATCCGCCTCTAATATGCCTCTGCATTTGCCAAAACATTCGTGGTACACCTTGAACCTGTTCAGAGAAAGAGCGCCGTCCTCGTCTCTCTCCTCTTTGCAATTGTCGACGATAACTTTGTGGCTCTCTATGATATCCGGCTCGCACGGCTCCGTTCTGAGCAACAAGGCGCTAACTAATCTCTCCGCATCCGTTTGCGTTATCAGTCCGCAAGACGGAGCATTTCGAGGAAGGATTCCGGATAGTTTGAGCTCCTCCAGCTGGTCCCGAGTGCATCGCGAACAGTATATCTGTAGCTCGTCGCAGACCTGGTTTATCTGTTGTAGCGAAAAGTCCTGAAGAACAGTGTTCAGTATCTGTGGCAAGCAGAGGCGCCTCTCTCCGCCGACAACGAAACAAGAGATTCTCTCGCCTTCCAGGGAGGTCTCGCACCGCTCGGAACAGTTCTGATCCGGCGCTGTGAGTATGGGTATCTGAAACTCGGGCTCTCTCTTGTTCTCTATTATGACTTTGGTCCTCTCCGGTTGAGGATCGGAGTCCGAATCCTCCAGGGAAGTGTCTTTGCAGGATATAACGCCGTCGTCGCACTTCTCTAGCTTGTCTATTTCCCTTACAGAGCCCATGCACTCAGGTTCAGAGTCCGATATTCCACTGGATCGATTTATGGCGGTGAAGTGAAACGTTGGCGGGTCTTGCAGAAGCCCTTTACAGTCCATACCCAACAGGGCTGAGCTCGGACCCTGGAGGCTTTTCACAGCTGATAATTGGTACGTCTTCAACACAGTCTTCAACTGCGGACTGTAAGACTGACTCGTTGAGTTCGTAGACAAGAGCGTCTCCATTATAACTTAACGCTGCGCGAGATTGTTTGTGTTATCGCATTCCCAGTACGGTCACAGTATCTCAAATTCGCTCAAACAAGAGAATAACGAATGTGTGTCTTTTGCTTTCTTTTATCTTTCAAAACTTTGCCTACGTTGATTATAGTTTAGGGTGTGTTGGGGATGATTTATAGTCCATCGTTATAATCCAGCACTTTGACGAAACGATTGGTATTTGATTATGCATAATTATAGCTGCACTGTACGACTGGAGGTAGTGTGTTTAAATGTAAACGACAATAAGAGCGGATAAAGTATATAATAATAAACAGTCAGAAAGAGAGAGAGAGATGGACAAACACACAACAAGAGACAATCTATCTATGCACCCAGAGCAACCCGCGCGTTCATCTTTTGTTTCAGTAAAAGTACCGAATCGCGTATTAAAAAGTGCTATATAGCGAGAGTGAGAATCTGCTGACGATGAACGAAGGTTGTGTGTCAGTGTGTGTGTGTCTCACGCCACTTGGTTGCACTGTTATTTCACCCTTTCGGTTTTTACTTCTCTTTCTCTTTCTCTTCTATATTCCGTATTATTTGATCGTCGGGGCACGAGTACTGTGACCACGAGCACGAGCACGAGCACGAGCACGTTACTATGTATATCGAGATGCAGCAGCGGCAACTCGGCAGCTCAGCTTCAGGTTCAGACGGCTACGGGTCGGTGGCCTGGGCCTGGCCTGGCCTGGCCCTCGGGCCTCTCAAGTCCGAGTGCGATCAGAGGCCAGCACAACAACATGTCTACGTCTGGTTGTCCGTCCTTCTAGTCTGTCTGGTCTAGTTTGTAACTATCCCCTGCCGCAGATCGCACATCTCGCGTATAGACGCAGGGGGCTGGCGTAGGTTGTATGTTACGAATAACCGCGAGTGTTTATTAGTAAACTTGTACACTGTACACTGTACACGGCGTGGGGTAGAAGCGCGACACCACCAGACTCTGTGTTATTTATTATTTAATTTATACGTTAGGACAGTTTATGGGAGAACGTCGCGGTGCTCCTCTTCGAATAGTGGTAAACGGGCATCCCGATCGTCGTCGAAAACATGTTTAGTTTATAGTCAGTTGAACCGTGTGGCACGATGATACATGTTACGTATGTGACGATGCCGCACTCTACGTGTCGTACATTTGTATAATAATTTATAACGAGTAAAATACACGCGCCGTTTATCGTGCAGACAATGGTATACTCATATATATTTTTCCACGGGTTAGTTTATACGCCGCAATGGCGTATCGATCGAGCACGCACGGTACACTAGACTCGCGGGGCTACGCATATTTCTGCGTAAAGTGAAGTTGAAGTGAACTATCCAGCCTGACGCACGATACAATGCTACGCAGACAGCACCGTCGCCGCGTCCCCGTCGCGTCTGTGCGATGCGCAACTCTCTGTGTGCGTCTGTGTGAAAATGGTCCCGTCCCCCCATTCGCGCCTCCGTGTGTGTGTGCCGTGTCGTCGTCTGCTCCGCGTACTCCGTGTACGTGCACGACGCGAGCCCTCGAACAGGTTGCGTGTGTGGTAAGGAGGAATCTCGGTAAACTCTTGTGTCTGTCTCTCCCCTCCCGCCCTTCCCCTCCCCTACCTCACAAACGCAGCAACGTCTCTCAACGAGCGGCTCGGTTCGTCGCTGCCCCGCGCGCGCCGCACGCAACTCGCGCGAACCGCGAGTCTGTGTCGGTGAGAGTATCACACGGACACGCCGAGAGTTCCCTGATTGTGAGTGCGACCGACCCGGGTTCGCACGGTTGGGGGTGGTGCGCGCGCGCATCTCTTTTTATAACGTTCCTCTCTCTCTTCCTCATCGACGCTTCTCTCTTTTGCGCTCGGCGCGTTAAACTTGTGTGGGTTGGTCGCCGCAGTCGGCGGAGCGTCTAGTCATGTGACCTTCCCGTCAAAATAGCCTGCGTACCCACGACTCACGAGTTACCACGAGTCGCATATCGGACTTGGCCGAGCCCGTTGCCCGCGCCAGCCAGCCAGCCAGCCAGCAGTAGCCAGCCAGCAGGAAGGAGTCTGTGATATAGATTCATATTTTGCTTCGCCAACGGTACCTACAGCCGAGCCTGTCGACTACCGAGACCCGAGCCTCTTTCGCCACCTATCGTATTCTGTAGGGTTGTCGTCGTACGAGGTTCCCTCCGTCCTCCTTCTCGCTACCAGCTAGCTCGATACCAAACTATGCACGGGCTTTTATGCTACGCACATACCTACCTGCGTTATATTACACCTTCGATAGCAGACCTTTTTTATCCTTCTAGCGCTGATAATAATTCGGCAAAGTCACGCAGGACGGTGATATCTTATGTAAAAATATCTTATATCGTAGATTTTCTTCAATTTGTTGGAGAATGTCGATTTTAGCGTGATCACGCACGCACGCACGTTCAGAGTTTTTGCCTCTTTTTCTCACATTCCATTGGTTCAAATAGGATTTGTTGTAACACGTGCGACGTTGTGTCGCCCGTTTCTGTTACCGAATTTCTTGTAAATTAGTGTCAGGGTATTAATATTTATGCGATGTCAGGGGTCGGGAAAGGTTTTTTTTTCCTGCGGTCTCAACTCATCCAACGTTTTTTCTTCATGTGTGAAAAAAAATATCAATTCTTATCGTAGGCCAGCTGAATCTACGCGGCTGAATAAACAGCGGAGAAAAAACGTTTTTTCTTTCGCTTCAAAAGATAGGTGCAAATTCTTAAACGTATTTCTATAGTATAAAGAGATACGTAGGTACGATACGCTAGCTATACGCTACGCGACAAACAACATCACATTACCGATAACGTACGTAATGCCCAGACAGATAAATAAACGGGTGACTCTGTCTGTGTGACGTGAATACGTCTAAACTGGCCTCATAACGCGTGTATGCGAGTACCCGCACGTCCTCATAACTGCACCTTAGTTCATTCAGTTTAAACAAGATTTTTGGTGGGGATAAAATAATAAAAAACCATACACATACACATTGAGAAGGAATGAATGTATTTGTTTAGTTATAATTATAATTGTGTCATTGCCATAATACACGGTATGCGGTACTCCTGCCGTGAGACGGAAATCGGATTCCAAGGCGGGTGTAATAACCGGCTAACATCTGCAGGCGATATGAAAAGAAAAGAAATGAAAAGAAAAATACATGAAAATAAAACGAAGAAGAGGAATAATAAATGATTTGAACATTATTTTTAACCGCCGTTTTACGCTCATGCCTTTCAGCAACAGCCACCTGCTGAAAGATCGCGTAATAGCTTATAGAGCTGTACGTTAAATATTTCCTATTTTGCAGCCAGCTATATTCGATATCAAATTCATTATCGCACTGATATTATGCCGCTTTAAGTTGTCGATACCATTTATGCATACACATAACAAAACTGTATATACGTAACACGCGATTTGTATAGATAAATTAGATCTGTTATCGATGCACTAATATACTACACGTACTTGTAGCTGATAAACCAACGAAACCTTTGTACATATGATGTAGCCACGACTTCAAATAATCACACTTGTTTCAATATTCCAGCTAAAGATAGTAACTTCGAAAACCTGAAGGAAATTAACAGGCTTGGAGGCACTTTTATTCAACCAGTAACGTAACAAGAGGCAGAATAGTCAGCAACATCCCTCTACACACAACGAATGACTCTTTTCAGCAACAATAATTGTTATTCTTAAGTTTTTCATCCTGTTACGTGTGTATGTATCCTGGATATTGAATAAAGAGTATGTTGACCATCTTGAAAGTTAGTCTTCGTCATTTTTACCCTCTCAAGATCTGTTATTCCCTAATCCCTCGGTTATCATTGCGAGAATTTCGATAAGCGCTGCGTCGCGGTGTCCGAAGTCTGTACTAAACAAGAGTTGGTAGATCGTAACGCCACCTGGATATCGTTGGTTATTTCAGACATTCGGCCACGTTAGGCGGCCATGTTGTTTCCCGCAATGATGTCAACTGGCAAGTGACAGTGCGTCCGCTGTTCGATAAAGTGTATTATTTATAATTTTATGCCGTTATATTTAGTTTGGGAATTTTTAAATTGACTTTCAGGAGAGGTTTGACACCTCTGCTTATAGCAACGGAAATAGTGTAGCATCAAGTTTCGAATATAAAGACAGTATTATTTAACGAAGACGGTGAGTCAGTCACGAGCGACACCACGGTGTCACGTATAAATAAATAAGGGTTAATTGGCACGAAAGAGGGGAACGTAAATTAAAGACCATATTACAAGCTAACCAAACCCACCGAACGTACCGTACTAATACGCTAATCGCTCAAAGCAGCAGTCAGTCTAAAGCATAGCTCAGATCAGATCGAGTCGGTGCGAATACAGCGTCTAGGTATCGGCGGGGTATCTACTTCTCCGCTGTCGGTAGCCACGAACGCCAAAACGCGTGTCGCAAACTGAATTGGTAAACACGCTGCGCGCGCTTTGATTTAAACAAAAAATTGTACCCACCTCAGACCGTGAGATCTAAGATCTCTTTTTTTATGCTACAATTAAGCTTATCTCGTATTTTATTTCAGACGTTAATTTGGAAAAAACAAAGAAACAAAAAATCGAAGAATGCCAACGCAGACTACGGACGCCGACAACGAGATTCGGGTGAAAATTGTTTACAATGGGTAACTTTTTTTTCTTTATCGTTTCGTTTTCGTACAGTTTTTATCGATATAATATAAGTGTAATAACGAAATAAAATATCGAACTATTAAACAACGAGTTATCCCTTTGTCGTCGTTCAGCGAGGTACAAATCACGTACGTTGCCGCGAGTTCGGGAATGTCCGTAGATGCGCTTCGCGACGAGATGCGGAATATATGCGGATTTGGTTCCGGTTCCGGGGCTGATCAACTGCAGCACGATCAGTTCACGATGAAATGGGTCGACGAAGAAGGGGATCCGTGCACGATCGGGTCTCAGCCGGAACTCGACGAGGCCTTGCGGCTCTACGAGCTAAACAAGGACACGGAAATAACGATACACGGTCAGTGGTGTTAAATGCAACCGTTATTATATTTTCTCCGTCCTTTTTCATCACGTTGTGCCACCTATGCGCAATCGCTTCGAAGAGGAAGCGGCAAGCGATTATAAAAAATCGTTGCGGTTCATTCACACCGCGATCTTTTTGTCTTCGGATCCGATTGCCGCCCAACGTCTATATAAAGCTGAATATTATAGATAAGAGATCGTCTTCTGTTTTTCCTGAATACAATTTGCGTATTATTCGTTTAACCGTTATTGTCCCGCCACGGAATGTTTCATGTTTATTTATCGAAACTGCGACACGTGTACAACGTACGAATCGTCTCCGTTCGATAGACTCTGGGCGGGAAACGGCGAGTGTTTCCAGTTTGCGGTTAGGGTTAGGTTGTCCTCGGTTACGGAGGATCCAAGAGAAAAGTAGAATTGAAGGTTATGTGCGGCGAGACCGCGGTTACGAGGTCGATAATAATGGGGAAAGGGTTAGTCAGAGAGGCACTCCTCCTTTCCTTTGTCCCATCGGTTGCTCTGATTCCATTCCGTAGTTCCATTATGCGTTTATGGGCTGTTGAATAGTGGCTACAATAACCACGCGCAGCTCATAGTTCACCGTGTTTTGTTTGTCGCGTTACGTAAATATACGAAGATCTAATTTCCCGCCAAACAAGAATTTCGCCTCAAATAACGTCGAGGAGAATTTTTCGAGCGTAGTTTTTAGACCAATATTATATTGCGGAAGTTTTGAATAATATTAATCGTTGATAAACCTCGTAGTATGACGCATGACTTTATTTCTTTTTCTTTTCTTTTCTCTTATCTTCTCAGACGCTAGCGTATTACGTTACCGCTGCTTATCGCTACTATTTATTCGTATGTCTGAAAGAGGCTAGATCTTTTTAAAAACTGATTAAATTACACACGCACACACACGTCAATGACTGAGTTGTTTATTCTTACGGAATAGCTTCACTTAAAGAGTGAGTTGAAAAGAAAAAACGCACACGAGGAGAGTCCAACGTTTTCATTTTTAGACCTAATTTTCTTATCTAACATTTCTACACTGTTACTCACTCACTCATTTAATTATGATGTAAATACAATATAGTTGATCATCACGGATTAATTTATAATCATCATAATCGATTTTACTGAATAATTACACCGATGATAAAAATTCTTCTTCGTTACATTGTAACAGTGAACAAAAAAAGACGCTTTAAGAATCTCTTTATAATGTTACGTAAGTCCAGTTTGAATAATCATTCTAAACCAAATGACGATGCTAAATTTGAAATTCGTCTATTTATATCTTGTTTTGCTTTCTCTGTTAAGAGTAACGTAGAAGTAACAGTTGAAAAAATATTGCGAGCGGTTTTTACTCGAGGCTATACCGAAGCATACACGTGCTTATTATTGAAGCTTGTTGTAATTGGCCTTGACACTACAGAAATTTTCGTTCCTGACCCTATATACTGGCTTATTGAATGAGACGAAAACGCTCACAGTCTCATCTTCGCGTCATGATTCTGTATATCTATACACACACAGGTTGTTTCTGTGACTACGTGTACACGATCGATATAGACCAAGACCTTATTGTACAAGTGTTTTCGTTTCTATTCCCTTTTCACACTTATTCAATATACCTCTTGAACGTTTATCAAAGCATGCTGGGAAGACTTTCTCGAGTTTGCTGCACGGTGAGAAACTTCATGTGTAATTACTGATAATTAGATGAAAATTTACACCTCGGTTAAACGTAGCGAGAGAGCAGCGTGCATGAAATGCTTCCTTATCCCTGGTGAAAATGACACTTGAATTACTACGGTCGTTCAATTTTAATTGTAGTGTCGTTACCAAGCCGATGAACGGAATTGATCGATTGTCGCTTGTATCTTCTATGCACGAACGAAATTGTTCGTATCAAACGATAAGAATGAGAATTAATTCCGACGCTAAACACATTCCTATTGATTAAATTCTATAGAAATTTATTACCCCGGTGTTACGACGATTCGATAATATTAGCGATTCGTAAAAATTACTACACGCCACTTTCGTATTTCTCGATCTCTACTATATCTGTTTTACCGACAATCGATTTCGTCCCTTCAAGTTTGAAAAATAGTTGAGAATTGAACGATTGAAAAATATGCGCGGGGTCGTATAACGCGGATGCATAACTACATCACGGCGTGGTATTAACGCGTCTATTCCAGACCGCGTAAGTAACAGTATACACCCATACCATCGCTTAGACGAAAACGGCTAGAGACCTGCGTGCGCGTTTGCGCCGTGAGAGGCGCACCGGGCGGCGTTGGGCAGTAGAGCTTCTACTGCAGTCGATATCTTACTCGCCCTGATTACCCATTTCGCGTGTAGAGAGCCGAAAAGAAAACCCGGAGTCGCGAAGATTGAAAAAACGGCTTAGACAATCGGCGGGGATTGTTTCAGCCCCGTGAATAGAAGGGGCGAAAAAATTGTTCGGACAGTAAATCCGTCGAAGGAAGGAGACGATTTTTTATCCTCGACGTCAAAATCCCCGCCTAGTGTTGTCAGTGTGCGGAAATATCGAAGAACCCGGTTGTGTCGTGCGGGATTGTGTCCGAGGAGATAAGTATAAAAATATACACTATTCGCGAGCATCTGGTCCCGTCCAATCATGGCGTGGGGCTACTGGAGCGCAACTTCGGTCGGTGACAGGGGTCGATCACCACGCCGCGAGAAGGATAAACAGTCGATGCAAAACACCCAGCAACAGTCCCAGATCACGCCGGCCGAGTACGTTCAGGGATCATCGGGGGTTCAGCAGATGCAGCAGGGCGACATAAACACCGCGAGCTCCCTGCCTTCCGGCATGGGCGAGGATCCCTCGTGCGCGCTTATGATACAAGGGGCCTCGTTCTACTCGTATTCCGCGGCTGCTGCGGCCGCGGCAGCCGCCGCAGGCCGCAGAGCCTCGGCCGTCGAGGGGGCCGCGCTGCAGGCCGCCGTGCACCGCGGGTTCGGCCCCGGTCCAAGCGGCAATAATTATCCGTCTGCATCGCCGTGCAGCGATTCCGCGGAGGACGAATCACCCCACGGTGTCGGTGTCTTCGTGCACCAGGACGGCGTTGTGCAGATGAGACGACCGAACGATCACGAGTCCGAGGATCACGATCAGGACGACGTTGAGCTTATTTACGCTTCTAACGCCCTAGCGGCTGGGTGCCTATTGCACGGACCGTGCAACCCCACGAGTCAAGACGTCGTCCGGGCTGCGACAGCATCGGGTATTCAGATAGGGGATTATTCAGCCGCTGCGGCTGCGGCGGCCGCTGCTGTAGGCGGTATACCGCCGGGCACCGCGCAATTCGGCAGGTTCAATAACATCACCTGGGGTAGGTCGTGGCCTGGCAGAGACTCGACAGAGTCTAACGGTACACGGTGTAGGTTTTAACAATTTAAACAAATGCAATCATCAAATCGTCAGAATTCTTGTTTTTTCAGATAGAACAAACTGTAGTCGGATAATAGTATCGATATATTGTGTTTTTATTTCACCCTCTTTATTTGATATATGTACGGCAAAGCAAAAAGAAGGGACCTCGATTATCTAAAATTTGGCTCGAAATTGACATGTTTGTGGCACCTTTTGCAAGCTTTTGACAGCGTTTATCGTCATCCATGCAGCAATCTCCGACTGTACTTCCACTTGAATTGACGACGCTGAGGCTAGCAGCCATAGTTGGCAGCCAAAAGTGCTGTATTCAATTAAAATGAGACAATAAGGGGCCATGGAATTTTTATTTTGTGAAATATGTACTCTGTACTCCATGATTTTATTTTGGAGAACTTGGAACTTTTTGGCTGCTGACTGTAGCTGCTAGCTTCAGCTTCATCTTGAACTGGTGGTGTGCCTACGTGTATCGTCTCTTCAGGAAAAAAAAATGGCGTATCAATTATCCGAAGTGGTCGCAAGCTCGGACCCGATTGATTAGGATAATCGAGGTTCTATACTGAACATTAATTATTTTTTAATTTTGTGTATATCTCTCACCGCAGTGTGTAGATCCGATGTAGAAATTTATTTTGCAAATGGGGAAAACTAGCTAGTAAACGCCATGTTCTCACCGAAAATCGGATAAAAACGTGACGTTGCTGGAAGCTCCCGTGTAGAAATTGACTTTTAAATAGGGAAAAGTAGCTGGCGCCCTACTAGGGCCCGTTGTATCCGATTCGGGGGGAGCGTGGGGTTCCTGGTCGGGTCCTGGCTAGTTTTCCCCGATTAGAATTCAGTTTCCTTCGTGGGAGGGGTCCTAGACAGTTTTCCGCAATTCGAAAGTCAATTTCTATACGGAATAGCAGACATAGTTTTCGAGTAAATCATTCAGAGTTAGGTATTCGATAATTTGAATAAAAAATTACAACGAGTAAAATTATGAAAAAGGTCGATACTGAATCTGTTCATTTTTGGTACGAAAGGAGGAGATTCACAAGGGCTTCGTCTGTTCTCGAAATTCTTATGCAATATCAATAGTCTAAAGAAGATGAGATTGTCTCCTTAGAACAGTCGACGACGTGATATGTAACGATCCCCTGAAGATACCCTAAGAGAATAGTTGAAAGAAGAGTAAATTATTTTGTTCGATCAAACTTGTTGTTTCAAACGTAGAATAAAAAGTGACGAAGAGAGACGGTGCGGTCTCCGAAAATCTACAGACCTAGAGGAATTACATTTTTCTTCAGACAATTCTCGAACAATTTTGAATAATATCAGAAAATTTCTGAACATCCAATTTCATTTCTTATCCTGTTATATTATTGTGGATGATGCAAAGAAAGAAGTAAATGAGACTTAGCATTCAATATTGAATGAAAAACTAATACGTGTCTGGAAAGAATCAAATTCTATATTCGCTGAGGGATTAAAAAAAAAAACCTCTAAAAACTTCCCATACATACATATTTTTTTTAATGAGGACTATTCTCGACATTTTTTTGTTCAAGAATAGTCGACACTGTTATTTTGTGGGCATGCCTAATTGTAAGTACTCGTCGCGATACTTGGGTATTGTTATTCTCCCAGACAAAGAAATATCGTAATTATCAATTCGCATGACATTGAAAACCGTGAGACTGGAGACAACAATTCATTACAACACATGCATAATTAATTAATGCAGAGTATGATTTTCGCGGTCAAGAATACCGTTAATTTTGCAGTTTTATATTTGCACACGAATGACGTAATGAAGTTGACAGTAAGGGGAACTATCCAGGGCCCTCCAAAAACAAAAACTTCATGTTTCTGGGAGGGAATTCTTCAAATTCAATTTTTACATGGAATGAGATCCGCGGTTCATCGCAGCTGGCATAAATAACTGCTCATAATATTCCTCATACGTGCTAATTTTACCTCACACGCATACCTACGTGACGTAAGACGGGTAGAATTTTGAACATAAAATCAAGAATTACAGCAAATTATGAAAAAAGTTTCTCAATGTATTGAATTCCATACCCCATAAGCCCAACAGCTGGTTAATGTCATTTGGAAGCAAATTGATCACGACTGGAATGAAATTCCTGGATTTCGTTGATTCTGAAACACACCAACTGATCTTGTAGGGTTGAAGCGATTGAAGGACTGAAACGAAAAATGTTTATTTTCATTTCTTCATACGTTTCGATGGCTCGTGAGGCAAACGTTGGCCGGTAATTGTGCTGCAGTCATTCGAAATCCCTTCAAACTTGGAGCCCAATTAAAGCTTCCTGTTAATTCAGTATACTCAAAGCGAGTGTGTGTACATAGATGTACAACGTACAACGTACACTGCATATGCCTCTCTGTTTCGGATCCGTATCTACGACCTGCCCTATACCCACTAACTAGGTGCTAGTTAGGCACATCTACGGTCAAACACGAGCTCGAAACCAGTGCTGCGCACCTAAATCAGGTCAAGGTTGCGGTGAACGAGGGGGGAAACTACGAGCCATGCACCAAAAAGTTGTGCAGCCAAACTCCACCCCCCTTCCGACTAGAAATGCGGCATTGTTTAAACACCGAGAGATAGATGAACCGTTTCGTCATCTGTGCCAGAGATTTACAGACCTTTTTATTCAGAATTCTTGAAACAAAAGGGACGCGTGTATTCCAGGGTGTTTGGCTGACAGGAAATTTACATGTGTCTGAAGAAACCGGGAAATGTCAAGGAATTCGGGCTCATATCTTGAGGTTTTACAATTTTTCATTCACAGCGTGTACGATTTTCGAAAATATGTGAAATCACGAGGTATAATTGAAATGTTTGTAGATAAGTTTGGAAATTGATGAAATTCCAATATTTTCTCATTTCAATTAAATTAGGGCTGCTTTCCGCTCAAATTTAACGATTCGAAATTTGTTTCCTAGTTTGATTATCGGAGCGTCATATGAATTTCGACAAATTTGAGCCGAAAATAGCCTCCTTTGAATCAAAAATGGCGAATTTTTTTAAATTTAACGGAATCGCAATGATTAACTAACATTTGCTAATTGAGTTATTACGTCAAATAAAATTACAAGAAAAATTGTCTATTTTAGTTTCTAAAGAAATCTTTGGTTTTTTTAAGTTACAAAGAATTTACATTCAAAAATTGTTCTGCTTAGGCAAACTAGGTTGAAAGATCCCTAGAAAAATGGAAATTTTCAACCAAAAAAACGGGCAAATGTCAGGGAATTCGATAAGATGATAACATTTGACCTTGATCATCATGAATTCGGATTTAAAATCGCGCACGTTGGGTGAATGAGGCTGCGATGAATCCTCAAAGTCACTTTTTTCCGTGCGTTAATTATCATTATTTCTAAAAACTGTAATCGCGATCAAATTTATGAAACTCTGCGGCTAAAAACTAGAACCAATTTTTAATTCCTGCGTCTTATGAGTGACCAGATGACGATGACGATGAGATGACGAATTTCAAAAGGGTTTTGTAAAACCTGGAATTGTCATTCAATATTTAAAAGTCGACTTTTCGTTTCAGTTCGAATGAAATTCATGAATAATCTGGACGAATTAGAATTAAATATCCGGGAATCCATACACTTTGGAATAACCGAAAAGTCGAAACTGCTGAATATCATTTTGCAGGCATTTTGCATAAAAATGGCTTCCACACAACTTTACGAACAGACATCTTTTTTAGTCTGATTTGCAAAGAATAGATAATGTTGAAAAAAAATGCCTTTATCAATAATGTAGGTACACAAAAGGTTGATCCATTATTAAAAAAAAAAAGATTGTTTTTTCAACGTCAATTTTCGTTCGAAACTAGGAAATCCAAAATCTGAACCCGTAGAGTTTACTTCTTGCACAATAGACGGAAGAAAAAATTCGTTCCTAAAATTGAGTGGAAAAAATTTAAAGTCATGAAAAATTATATAATTCGGAATTTTTACATGTCTAGAAATTTCAAGGTGTATGTACCCAATGAGTGGAGAAAATGTGATGGAAAAACTGCGTTTTAGGTCCTGAAAAACCTGGAAATTTCATTGAATTCTTCTCCTAGAAATTTTTGGCCACCCTCTTACAGAATAAATCTTCAATTCGAGATTCTGCGTGTCCTATATAATCTAAACATGGCAGCTCTAATGCAGAAACACTGTTAATCCACGCCCCCATGTCGGATCGCAGTATTAATGCGATGTACCAGTGTCCATACGCTCGACTCGTAGCCCCGGAGCGCCGCCTAGCGGCGTTACGCCGCGTAACTTGGGACGCAGTACCGCACAGGCTTAGCACTATATGAATGCATGTGACACGTAATTTTGCGCATTGTTGTACTTTTTCTTTTCTCTTTTTTTTTTTAAATTCGTCTCTTTTCTTCCCTCAAGGATCGTAGAGTCTTTCTAGCAGCAGGATATGTTTCGTTCTATTCTTGAGCTAGTTTTATATCTGCAGTGACACAATTTCGTTACCTCTCCCGAATGTGTGTCTGTGTAGAGTCAGATCTTCGCAATGACCTCGTCCCCGTACCGCAAGCTCACGCTGGGTCACCACCGCGCCAAATGTAAATTACATTATATCAGCTTCCATAGGTATGCACCGCACAGTGTCAGGGCAAACATTTTTCTTTATGGATAACCGCGAGTCTGCTGTACGTGGCACGCGGTATCAGACCTATAGAAAAGTTTGTTATCTCTCGCATTAATCGTGAATAAAGTTTTTTTTCTTCTTCTGCTTTAACCTTTGATCAATGACCTCGCATAATTCACTCCATTTTTTTTTTTTTATTTTACCTCAACGAATTTTATTATGCGGTAGTTAGCCGCTAGATATGACCTTTTTTTACACCATGCAGACGCCGCTTCCGCCTCGAAAAAAAAGATAAAAAAAGATAGTTTAATATTAAGCCGTGGGTTGATTGGAGGAGCCTAAAAAATGACTTTTGTGTGTTTTATTAAACATTTCGGGAGGCTATGTATATTATAGTGAAACGAAACTGGCACTTTGCAAACTTCTTCCGTTTGGGATGAGACTGAGGCGCATACACCCATATTAAATTTTCTGGTTACGTTTCGCGTTGTGATAAAAATGAGAAGAAAGAGTTCCTCTTTTTCTGTTCCAACTGTTCTTTTACATTTCACCAATCGCAATGCATCAATTTCAGAATAAATTTCTCACGTTTTTAACCCAGTTTTTCTTCTTCTTCCATTCCTTCTTTCTTCTCTTTCTTCTATTACTCAAACAAGAATTTTGTAGCCTGTGGGCGAGAAAGAAAGAAAGAAGAAGACGAAAAAAAATATTCCCGAGTTCAGTTTTTACACGGTTTATTTTTTTATTTTCTCTTATTTTTCATCCCCATTCCGAATAATTTTCCACAAAAGCGCACCCCGCGTTTGCCGTTTTAATTTGGCTCACAGCCATATTTTCTATTCCGTGGGTACACACAACGTATATCTACGGCTCTTTTTGGTTTACATATACACATCTGAAAATTACTGTATAGTCGAAATTTTACCAAGGATGTGACGGTGCTCGTCTGACTTCAACCGACTTTCATCATCTTTGACTATTAGTATTTCCTTCCTTTCATCATAACGAGACAAATAATTCTACCTCGTGTTACTCGGATAAAACTTTCTACGAGACACTCAAACACTCGTCTTGCTTCTGACTTCTAGTTATTAATATATATGTATATATACCTCAAGTCAGTCAATTTTAATTCCGCGAAATAATTAAACAGTTTCTGGATCGAGGGGGAAATAAATAAATAATTCAATCAAATAATTGACTGAGACAGTTTTTTTTTTCTTTTAGTGAAATAATTCTGATTCAATATTTCATTTATTTCCCATTATTTCGATTATTTTTCATTATTTCAGTTATTTCTCATTATTTTGACACGTCATTTTAATCATTCATCCCCCCCTCCCCCCTCCCCCCGAGTTCTTGATCATTTCTGCGTATAATTATACGACATTTAAACGATGACTACGATCGAGAATTTATTCGAGGAAAATGTTTAGGGCACCCCATCATCGATCAGCTTCACATTTTACTCTATGATAGAAAAATAGCGTGATAACAGATAAGCCGTGTTGCCAGAGTCGCGCGAAATGTATCGAAAATGATAACGATTCGTTATCTCAAACGTTATTCATCGCCTGTTGTGTCTATGGCTGTTGGGAGTCAGTTTCGACGTCAATGATTTACTTTTTCATCGTTGATACGGATCGAATCGATTCACTTATGAGAAATACGCGAGTGCTGTACGTGGAAAATTAGTTTAATGAATTCTGAACCGTATACTTTCCGTACTGGCAAAGTGATATTAATTCCTTCGATCAGCTGACTCGGGTTTATTGAGTCGAATAAAGACTATGAGTCTCGTGAGATATTGTCGGATTTAACTGGTTTTAACTAACCACCAGACTATATCAAACGCGTTTAAAATATGACGAAAAAGTAGTGATTCACTTTACTTGACTTTACTTCATTTCACTTCGTGTTGCTCTCACAGTTTGAGGTTTACGCTTCACAGTGTTCGAAGTCATGACGCGATCGAGTTTTGGTGGATTTTGAAAACAGTGCTTGATCTAAAACTCGCTTATCGATAAGCACGCATCATGTCGTATAGCAGTGATCCTTTTAATATATTCAAGATTGCCACGATGTACGGGTATCCTATGCTGTGTCAGGACCTAATCGCCTACAGTTTCAATATCAGCGATCAAGGTAATTTCACTAAGGTTCGAGTCGGACGAGATAAAAATTATTTACGATGTTCGCAAATTTGTCGAACTGATTAGAGATTAGAATCGATACCGGTTCCAAACAAATAAATTTCTAAATGTTTTATGGATTTTGAAGAAGTTATTGTAATCATATCGAAACTGGAAAGTTGAGTTTTCACTGGATCTTCACGTTTTGAGGTCCAGAGAATGTGATTAAATTTTTCAATCGACGCGGCTTTCGCAAACCTGGAACTGATTAGATTTTTGCTTTGATTGGTCCGGTACTTTTCCGTTCCGAATTATTTGAACAACGAAATTCCAAACAAATACAATAAAAATGAAGATATCTTGGGAACGGATCGACGGTTTGAACGAGATTTTTTGTTTTTTGATTCACTGATCACGAATCCAAAGGCAATTTTGCAAAAATTTCAATTTGGCGTATTGAAAAAGTGAAAACATTTGGATTTTGATGAAACTCGGTACTCAAAGGATTTTTGGGTGACTAATCAAGAATCTGAAGTCAGATTTGCGAATTTTGAAATAGCGGATCCAATTTCCTGTGGAAAAAACTAAAAACATTCGGAATCTTATAAAAATTGGTATTCGAGGGTTTTTTGAACCGCTTATCAAGAATCTTAGGTCAGATTTGCAAATTTCAAAAATCTGCCTTTTGAAATTTTCTGAATGGCTTCAATGGCTTTTTTCTAATGAAACACCCTGCATATTGACAATTTTTTATAGTACGAAGAACTGCAACGTTCCACTTTGTATAATAATTGGTAAAAAATTGGGAAAAATATTTTCACCGATCAATCTAGAGGATTGAATAAATTGTCAGGAATGACAGAAAACAAATTCAAGAAATTAATTAGTTGATTTGGAAAAAATGGTAGGTAAAATTGTTTTTATAAAAAAAATTATTTTGCGTCACGATTTAATGAGTTCCAAAAATATTTTCGGATTTCGATCAATTATGGAAGCTTTATCTATCGCTCACTTGCAATTGTCGGTTTTATTTTGCGTTTATCTTCCGGGTTTATGATACAAATGAATCGATAATAAAACGAATACAGAATTTCGGCCGTAATAATTTCGGATATTTAACAGATATTAAACAGCGTATACAATCGCGGGAAGTTTGAACACGGGATTTAGGTATTACGGACCCTGCAGTGCCGAAGGTATATATATATACATATACTAACGTATTACGTTTGTAATAATTATTGACAAAGAGAAATCGAGAGGGGAAGAATTTCATCAGAACGTTCAAATACACAGAATTATTAAACCTCGTGTTGAACAAAGATTTACAAATTATTCAGTATAATTTGACCATAACAGAAACAAAGACAGCAAAGTAAAAGATCGATTCTGTGATTTTAACAAGCAAAAATCAAGGGGACAAGTGTAGCGTGATTCAACAAATTAATTGTACATACTCCAAAAATCATTAATACCCATCCAAAGTTCATTACATATCGAAAAATTGACTTTCTTAAAAATCATTTGTCGTAAGGTTTCAGACATACGGTTGATTCAATAGTGTCTCTCGACTTCTCGTTTTTTTCGGAGAGCAATTCTTCATCATGTGAATGAGGGAAACTGAGGGGAAAAAATCCTGTGATAAGTTATGGTCAGTTATCGAAATTAAAATACAATCTAGTCACTCTTTTGCCGATAACTTGATCCAAATTTTTTGTTTTTCAATTTCTCTCATTCACACGATGAACGATTGCTCTCCGAAGAGAATGAGACGTCGAGAGACATAGTCGGATCAACCGTTTGCCTGAAACCTCACGACGAGTGATTTTTTTAAAAGTCGAACTTTGGATAAGATATTAATGAGTTTTGGAGTATGGAGGATTCGTTGAATCACGCTCTACTGGTTCCCTTAAGAGACTTATTTGACTAATTTAACAAGCCAAGTTTCTAACTAACCGAGGATATTTATCAACAAATTAAAACAAACTATTAATTACTGGCTAATGTCGCGCTCGTGCGTTGCTGCATTGTGTATAGTAATTGCCTTTTATGTAGAGCTGGGTATCACCCCAGGACTCTCGCAGCCTTTTGACCTTTCAGTTTAGAATTAACATTATGCAAAGTTTTAATCACATAGGCATGCACCAGCTTTGTGTATGGAAACAGTTTTCTCAAATAGTCTTTCAGTAAGCGTGCAGCGATTCTGTAAGCGAGAACATCGAACGAATCGATCGGTTTAGAATCACAAATCACAAAAAAAAAAGATAAAAAAAATGTTATTATCTCTGGAATAAAGTTCATTATCGTTTATTATATTCAAAAGTGAATCTAAAAGAGATTGAATTCCATCTTTTATCTACTTCTGTTTTGTGATTCTTTGGATGTACGGATTAGAGTTACGTAACATCGGTGCGTTATCTGCACCCAAATGGATTATGCGGTTAATATCGTAGAGTCGCTCGTATTTGTGTACTCGTTTCCTTATGCGTAAAACTCTGACCATGTGCAACCTTAACCACCGCGATACCGCGTAACCACATGGCGCGAGCCAACTTTTTTTTTTTTTTAACAAATAATTACGGTCACACGAGTAACAGATGACGAGGATATCACAGACCGTTGTGTGTATGGAGGGTTACTCATCTCTCGAAACTCGACGATTATGAAATATCTGCACCGATTCACTGTGCGAAAACCTGGAAACCGGGATTAGTCAGGGAATTTATATTTTCCGGAAAATTCAGGGTAAAATAAGGGAATTTTTTCTCGTACTTGTTTTTTTTTTGTGATAAATATTTGAATTATATATGGTTTTATCGAGGATCCTGTATCCTAGCGTCGACTTGAATTTTATAATTCCTAAAACGCAATCCCAACATATACAGAATCACACTTGTTAAAATCTAGGTCGAGAATTTCTTGCTTTTCATGCACTGGAACAACTTGACATTATTCTTCTTTTTTTTTAAGAGATGGGAATAATCCATTTTTGGCAGGAAATGTGAGGGAATTTCATATCCAAGATTCAATATTTCAAAGAATAAACGATAAGATGAAGAAATTTATTAATTTTTGATTTTTTTTTTGCCAATTTTTATGACGTTGACAATCTTGGATTGCAAAATTTTTAAAACATAGTTTCAAGGTGACATTATTGAATGAAAAATTAATTTTCTGTTATCTCATTTCTTTTTTACACAATTTGGGACAATCTTTGTGGTCTTATTTAATCGGAATGAATGTCGTGCATCACAGATAAAAAAAATTGTACCTAAATTTTTTTTTTTTTTTTAATTCGAGGGTATTTGTAACCCTTAAACGAATATCCTGAGTCAATTATTGTCGGTGGTGTGTTGCTCGTTTCGTTTTATTTGAGACTCCATTTTTAATCTGAAAGAAACCAAGTTTTGCGTAAATATATAAGAATATTCAGTGTGTCCTGATAGTAATCGATAATATCTGAAAAATTGGATCCATAATTTTGTTCATTAAATTGAAGAACTTAAAATATAATATCGCGAAAATTACGAATTTTGAAAAAATTGTTTGCGAAAAAATTGGAAATCATATCTGTGAAAATTCAATTACCAAAGACGAAGAAAAAAAATCACGTCCCGATCCGGTACAAATTATTGTGGCTTAGAAATAACGCAAAAATAGTCAATAATTATTTTATTAAATCGATGATTATCATCAATATACTTCAGATATTCGTTAAACTGTCAGCTGTGTAGCAAAAAAAAAGGTTAAAAAATATTAACTAATTATCCAATTTGAGTTCTATCTGTCCCCTCAAATTAGACACCCTTTTGATTCTTTGAAATAACTGTTACTAATTACCTAATTTCAAGTGATAAAGATAATTTCAATTTCAAATCGTGGTATAAGAAAATGAGACTCTTTTTTCCCAGTTTGTTCTTATTTCTATGAACTTCATTATAAGTTCATACCATAAAAAGGAAAACAACAAAACGGAGAAACACGTTATAGGTCTGTACATGTTACCTTCTGACAGAAACTCAGGCAATACTTACCCCTTAACGTCTTACGTATGTGGTCATAAAACTTTGAAACACTTTTCACGTTTTTATGGATAAAAGTTTCTGCCCTTTGGGTGCCTATATCGGGGTTGGATGAATAAAAAAAATAATAAAACAAAAAAAAAAAAGGAAAAAAAAAACTTTTTACTCAAGAGTTACGGTAGTCGATATCAAACTGGCTCCTGCTGCAGGGTAAAACAAAAAAATAGGGAATCAATGGAAAATTCAGGGAATCCGAAAATTCGTCGGGGAAAAGTCAAGGAGTTTTATGGTGATGCGAAACAAGATCGAATAAAAGATCCCCGGCGATTTTTTTTCTTCCTCACGCGGAAATCCTGATCAATGGAAATAGTAGCGAAACTTGTATAAATTATAAGTAAAAAAGTATTCTCAAAAATAATTTTCTTTTACCATTTCGTTCGGTTAACCATTTTGCACGATTTTACCGTGACACAATTTTTTGTGGTTCAGTATTCAATTTTACAAAATTACATTGACATCGACTCGCATAAACAAATAGGAATATTCAACTGACTATTGAATGAAAAAAAAAAAAAAAAATGTCACAATTGAGATGAAATTATAGGGAATAATTCACTAAATAATGTGAGGCAAGGTAGAAGAAAATCAAGTAAATCTGATTTTTCTTCATTTTGGAAAGACTTTGGAGTGAAAAATTGTTATCCGAGCTATTGTTCATAA
This sequence comes from Euura lappo, assembly GCA_018257835.1. NCBI lineage: Eukaryota > Metazoa > Arthropoda > Insecta > Hymenoptera > Tenthredinidae > Euura > Euura lappo. The sequence continues at coordinate 125,983 of JAEUYN010002101.1, read as the reverse complement.
TTTTGAGTTCGTATTCGGAAGATCTTAGGTAAGCTGTCGTAGTTCATTAGTAAGTGAATTTCATTAATATTCAATATTCGATCATTGCGTATATGATTATTTAAAGAAAAGTCCTTATTTTAATCTACGAGCCTCATTAAACCTGAATAAATCAACGGTCGAATTTTTATTCCTCGTTTTATTCAAATCGATCTTAGAAAGTTCCTGATTTTCTCATTTTTCAAATTTTTGTATTTTTTTCATGTTAATTCCATCTTCTTCGTCTCGTGACGGGTTTATGTATATTTATTTTCCGTGTATATTAGAGTATAAAATGTATGTTACTGTCACCTGATTATTGGGTACTGAAATTTTTTTACGAACATTCTTCGTCGATATTTGTTAAAGATATCGTTTATTTTATTCTTATCATTGAGAAATTAATAATTGAAATTGATCAGAATCGTTGCAATAATTACTCAAATTTTGTGACGAAGTCAGTGCGTTGGTCAAATGAAATAAAATGAAATGAAGACGAGGCCATATTTTTTTTATATTCTCCAACGAAACTATATCATATTTTGGTAATTAAGAGACATGGTCCAAAAAGGGTACAAATGACTGCGAAAAAAAAAGAGTAACAAAAGTTTAGAGAGGCTGTTTTTTTTTTTTTTTTTACATTACAACTGTTTGCATGCGCAGAAAATTTGTGTTGACCCAGTTTACTTTTTCGCACTCATTTGCACTCTTTTCTTTTGTTCCAATTTTTTCGTTTTATATCTGCACATCTTTGGGCATCTGTTGAAAAATACATCGATTAAAAGTATAATTAAATAATTATTGTTTTCTGTGTTGTAAGGGAATTCAAAAATCACTTTTAAACGTCCATTTGATCGACAATATCGTTGGATCCCAAAATCCACTATTTTATCGAGGGACGGACTCTACTGAATTTCTTTCAATTTAATTGGTTTTCTTTTTTTCTCGTTCCCTTCTTTCTTTATTTTTGTTTGTGTGGAAAATTGAAGCTTTCGATACTAGAATTTTTAGAAATTGATAAGCCTGTGATATTAAAAAAAAAATTCTTTCTAGATCATTCTTCCGTTTAGATTTTTCAATCGAAATTTATGAAAAAATGTCATTCCAGGAAACTGAAACTTTTCAAAACTGGACGTTGCTGAATTATGAAATATTTCAAGTATTTCAATCTTTCGCATCGCAAATATACTGCTATAATAATTTTTTTTCATCTAAACAGTCAATTTATCGTTCACCGCGGCCTTTAAAACTAATTTTCAGAAACTGGGGGGGAATAAACTCAGTAGGTTGTCCCCTAACATCTTTCCTCCGCGATTTTCATCTGACTATACCTACGGTAAAATTAATTTCGCCAAAAATCCAATATACAGGTTTTGAATAAAATGTGAGGGTTGTGTTATCCGGGCAGAGTAGCAAAGTGTAAGTAGGGCTCTGGGGTTCACCTTTTAAACTTTCGAACCCGCATATAGGGCAAAGAGAGACAGAGATAAAGAGAGAAAGAGAGAGAGAGAAAATGAGACTAGCGAAAATACCGCAGTAGGACAGTAGGGGAGAATAAACGGGATATACAGGGTTGAGAATCCCAGTTCCGACTGCAGTCGGGACACAGGGGATAAAGCCAAAATAAATTAAACGAGGAATCGTCGCGGATCATCGATCACATATCACCAGAATAGGTCAGGGATGATTAAACGGGATGCTGCATCTCTGTGGTCAGGGTTACTTCGATCGATGCTTTTATCACTGTATAGATTCTATAGTCACACCACCACCATCCTTTATCGGCCTTAGGTAATACGTCTACGTGACTGCGTTCTCTCCCTCGCCCTCTGTGGACCACACCCAGATTTTTATTCCCTACATTTCGACAAATATATATTTTTTCTAGACACCAAATAATAAAAAATATCAGCCTAATTCTGTCTCTGAATTAAAATCGCTCTTCTCTTTCTCTCTTTTTCTAACTCACCGCGCCGATGACGAGGGCTTATCGTTTTTTATGCGACAACTTTATTTTCCCCCCTATATAGTAAACCTTTTTTTTTTCAAATACATATTTTTGCCTTTTTTTTTTTTTGGTCGTCCCCTTTTTGACAGAGCCGTTGAAAAAAAGCTGTGAGGGTGATAAAGCGTCGTGTATAATCCCCCTGGACATATCCATATTTATAACGCTAACTTTATTTTCTGTTTTTTTTTTCGATTCTTTTAATTACTATACCAACCAGAATATCACTCGTTCGTAGCACTTTTCATTTTTGTACTGTGAAACATCCTAAACGTGATATAAACGCGATTTTTATTCATTTTTTATGAAATTATTCTTGCAAATAAATAATTGAGATGTATTGTTTTTAATCTGTTTCATGCGAAGTATTTCCAAATGTTCCTGCTGCTCCGGGAATGCCATGTCAAGGCGAGGACAGTGAGTATATTTTTCGTTTTTTACCATGCAACATATCATGCAAGCTGAAAAATTCGTTGCTTTGATGCAATAGCAAATATCAATATCAGATATAGTTTTGATAAATTTTTTCTCTTCGAGTTTTGACCAATTTCATAAAGTTTGATCATATATATAATTTTTTATGACACTATATGAAATCATATTAGCACATCATAGGTAGAATTAATTGACAAAAGAATTAATTTTCAATTGATAGCTAAAATTAATTTTTTTTTTCGTTTTTTTTTAAGGATCAATTCTAACTATACAATAATTAAATCGCAGAGACTCATTTGAAAATGTCTAGAATAATTTTTTGTTTCATCATTTCATTGATGAAGTGTGAGATATAATTTAATCTTATCATCCAAATACGTTTTTTGCCTGGGTATTAATTATCAATTAACATCACAATGAGGTGTGAGTTAATTAGTTAATTCAGTTTCTGATTGACGGTGTCTATTGATAATTATCAGAATTGTAATTTAAAGAAGTCCCAATTTTCAATTAACTCTGGCTCTTTTGGCTTGAATTTCGATCTCGATTCACGGCTCTCGACATGAAAATATTGTTATTACAAAAAAATGCATACCAAAAACCGCTTTAACTTCATAATTGAATGCTTTATAAATTTTTGTCCTCTAATTATTCAATCGAACTCGATTTTTCTAGGGAGCATATACAGACGCGGGGCTCGAAGATGGAGAAAACTATATCGTGTCAACGGACACATATTCCAAGCGAAAAGATTCAACCGGGTAAGAAGAAGACTGTAATCCAATTTCAACAGTCCAGCTGAGGTCACCTTCCTCACGTAATTATTTAAAATCTTTCAGCGAGCGTTTTGCGCTTTCTGTCAAGATCGGATCTGGGGTCTCGGCCGGCAAGGTTTTAAATGCATTCAGTGCAAACTACTCGTCCACAAAAAGTGCCACAAAGTAGTCGGCAAGCCATGCTTCAGCATGCCGCTTTTACAAGTTGCCGAACCACCGACGTCCGATAGAAACGGGGATCAACAACAGTCGGATCTCCATTGCCCACCTACCGTGCCTCCGGACGACGATTCGAGGGAGCTGGCAGCGGTCGAGGACCATTCGCGCAATAGTAAGCACTCGCCGAGAGAGAATCGTGGGATGGACTCTAAATTATTCGATTTTACAGGAGGACCTGGAGACGAGGGCGAAGAATTACCGCTGGAGGCTGGAACGGGTGGAGATAATATGCACGAACTACAGAGGCAGTATTCTCTGAGTGATTTCGAGCTCATAAGAGTCATCGGTCGGGGTTCGTACGCCAAGGTTCTAATGGTCGAGCTGAAACGAACGCGACGAATCTACGCGATGAAGGTCATAAAGAAAGCTTTAGTAACGGACGACGAAGATATCGACTGGGTACAGACGGAGAAACACGTCTTTGAGACCGCCTCGAACCACCCTTTCCTCGTCGGACTTCACTCCTGCTTCCAAACTCCGTCTAGGCTTTTCTTTGTCATCGAATTCGTCAGGGGAGGGGACCTTATGTTCCACATGCAGAGGCAGCGACGTTTACCGGAGGAACACGCGCGGTTTTACGCAGCCGAAATAAGCCTCGCGCTCAACTTTTTGCACAAAAAGGGTGAGGAACTGTTTTGAGTAGAATTTTATTCCCTTTCGATGTCTGTTCTTTGATGTTTATAAAATCCAATCAAGTTTTCTGGACAAAAGTATCAAACTTGAACTATTACATCGATGATTCTCAATTTTTTCATCAATTCTTCAACAATTTTTCAACATTTGTGTTGATAATTCTTAAATTTCTGTACGATTCTATCGATAAATGTTGAATTTTTCAATCGGCAGGAATAATCTACCGAGACTTGAAGCTGGACAACGTGCTGCTAGACCACGAGGGTCACGTGAAGTTAACGGACTACGGAATGTGTAAGGAGGGAGTTCGGGAGGGTGATACGACGGCGACTTTCTGTGGAACGCCAAATTACATAGCTCCGGAGATCTTGAGGGGCGAGGACTACAGTTTCTCCGTAGATTGGTGGGCGCTTGGTGTTCTTCTGTACGAGATGTTGGCCGGACGCAGTCCGTTCGACATTGCTGGGGCTTCCGAAAACCCGGATCAAAATACCGAGGACTATTTGTTCCAAGTCATTCTTCAAAAAACTATCAGAATTCCAAGATCTTTGTCCGTCAAAGCAGCTTCCGTACTCAAAGGATTCCTCAGCAAAGAACCTGCTGAAAGACTCGGATGCGGAACATCAGGGTTTTACGATATCGCTGGACACGCTTTCTTCAAAGCCATCGACTGGGATATGGTAAACTTTTCTTTTTTTTTTGCGATACAGGTTTTTGAAACGATTTTGAATCACCTGAATTTAGACAAATTTACTAAACCAATGATAAATAACTGAAATAATGAGAATTAACTATTGAATTAAAAGCTCACACAAATTATTGTGAATTGGGTTGAATTTGAATTTGAAATCAAATATCAACATAAATTCCAGAGGGAATTTCGGATCATATGAATTAAGTTAAATTGAAAAAAAATTGATTCAAAATCAAAAAATTTAATTTAATTGGATAAATTGATTTCAATTTGTAGAAAGTACAAAACTAATGCTCGGTATTAGACTTTAATTAGATTGAATAATTGCAATTTTTTGTCACTGAAATGACCAGTTATTTTCCCTCGAATTAAGCTCAGAACAAATGTTCAAACAACATTTTTTTTTGAACTTTTTTGAGGCATTGCTCACATGCTTGGGTCTTCAAATTCATTCCAGGCTCTAAAAATACAGATTTCTTGATCTTCTGATGCTTCGAAGTTGAAAATGTCTTCAAAATCCTGCTTTTTATCCGTCTTGAATAATTCACCAGAGTTCCCAGAGTAGTTTTCTAATTAACATTGACTAATTACAGCTGGAACAGAAGCAAGTAACTCCGCCATACAAGCCGCGGCTCGACTCCGACAGAGATCTGGCTAATTTCCCACCAGAATTTACGGACGAGCCTGTTCACCTAACGCCTGACGATGCGTAAGTCCTCTTTTCGTCTTTACTCTTTTTTTTTTTTTAATTTAGGAATCTGTATTAATCGCTCATGTGGTAATATCATTGCAGGCGCGTCATCGATAAGATCGACCAAAGCGAGTTTGAAGGGTTCGAATACGTGAATCCTTTATTGATGTCGTTGGAAGACTGCGTGTGACAAGAGCCAGAATTCTTCCTGCAACACGAACAACCCCAGCAGCAACCGCGCTTCTTACACGACCTGCAGGATAGATCAGCGACACCGCGTCAGCTCCAGACTCTGCCTCACGCTACTTCAGACTTTCGTTACAGATATCGTAACGATAATAATTTGATAGCCATGGAATTTTCACAACGGAATAATACAATTAACAACGACAATAACTTTTTTGACCACAGAGTCGAACCGCCGTTCCCATTTAGGTATGAGGAACAGGTGTTCACTAGACGTCGTAGTATCGCCGATATCACATACAATAAAAATAGCAGCAATAATAATGCGATCGACAATTATGAGGATAACGATTACGACGATGTCGAAGCAGACGAGAGTCCCAGGAAGGGACTTTTGCAACAAATGTTTTGCCTTCCGTTAAACTAATTCAAACTCAAAGTAAAAATATTGAAAAAAAAAGGAATTTAAAGCTCTACCTTTAATTAAAAAATAATCAACTACATATTATCAATAGCCTGTTACCTATATTTCATCGTTAACTTAAAAAAAAAAAAAAAAAAACGAATTTGTTAGCTAGGAATATCTTGTCTATTTTCAAATTGGAATTGATAGGATTCTCGAGTTTAAATAAATACAGAATCTTATTATAGGTACATACGTTACGCCGGTGCGGATCCTGTAGGAAAAAAATGTCGGTTAAAAGACTTACATAATTACTACATTGGATTATTTATATGAACGGACGTTAATCAAACACATATATATATATATATATATATATATATATATATATATATATATATACATAATAATTAATATAGATAAATTAAATTAAACTAACAAATGAAGAGAAGAAAAACAAAGGGGAAGAAAAAAATATAAGTAAGCTAAAACTGAAGAACCTCAATATCATTTTAGTCAGTATAAATTAGAAATTGATTTACTCCCTCTGAGATGCAGATTGTTGTATTATTCATGATCTTACAAAACTGTGGTTAACGATCGTATTAATGCAATTGCATTTAAATTCTGAAACAATATAAATAAATAGACAAAAGATTCAAACTAATGATTGATTATCGATAAGAAGCAAGTATGGAAAGGAAAAAAGGCAAGAAAAAAAAAACACAAAATATTCTAGAACTGAATAATAATTGCACTTTATTGTTATTGTATTTAAATGACATATGAGAATATCATATATATATATATTATATATATATTATATATATAAATATGAATATAAATATAAATAAATGAATATAAATATGCGCTTAAAACTTGTAGGATTTGCCATGCAATCCATTAATAATAATACCTATGATTAATAGGATAATTAATTACTACTAATGGCCTGATTATCATTATAATTATTATTAATATTATTATTGATTATTGATTAATGATTATGTAATGTATGTGGAATTGTATTTAAAAGCATTACACTTTATATTGTACACGGCCGTTGATAGTATTTTTATAAAAGTCTAATTTATGTTTAAATCGTTTATTATATGATTATTATTATTATACTATACATACTATACAAAATAAAAGATTAAAATAAAATTGAAGAAAAAAAAATACATAGAGATCTTATATTCGTAGTAATAGTAATAATGTTATTATTAGTATAATATTCGGAATATCAAAGGCAGAAATACATTATACGCTAAAAGTATTATAATATTTACAATTGTATTAGATATACATATAAATCAAGAGAGAAATAATAATAATAATGATAATGAAGTAATCGAAGCGTGAATTTGTTCCTCAAAAGAAAACAAAAGAAAAATGATAATATTAAAAGACAGAGAGATATAAATATTGAGTATAGAATATCACATTTGCAGATACAAAAAAAAATTAAAAATTAAAATACATTAAAAATAGTTAGTTGACAAAAACTGTAAATACTTTTAAGAATTAATAATAGAAAATAGAAAAGAAACTGAAATAAAAATAAAATATGATGAATGAAAACGAACATTTGTTGTAATATGTAATAACAGTCTTGATAATGTTCATTCGCTGAATAGATAGAAGAAGAGAAGTGAAGGGATGAAAGGAAAATGATGTTGAATAATATTTGTCGTAGGATATATTTTAAAAGTAATGAAAAAGAAAATTAATGAACGAATAAACAAATAACATTGAAGAAGAGAATAAAAAGTAAATAAATAAAAGTATTGAAAGAAAATATTATTATTATATATTATACGCAATATAAATAATATACGAAATGCATATGCAGGCTCAAGCATTTATAAAAAACATTAAAAAGACAAAAAAAAAACCAAAAAAAAAACACTTTACGAATCACACCACCAATTAACCTTGTGTATATATATATATATACATAAAATCTGTAATATTTGTGGGGTGTCTCTAATGTGTGTGTATATCGTGTATGGAATCATACATATTTTATCTATTATATCTGTGGGAGAATTTTATGAATACATACAAGTACATACTCACACACACACATCGCCACATTATTTAACGGATAAATAAACTATTATACAATGCTAAAGATCGTCTTAATTCAACTTTGTTCTCGTTATTTTGCTATCAATTTGACAAAGTAGCCAAAATCATCGGTCTCAGACCCAGGTAGACAGATACCATATCAGTAGAATTTTCAGATAGGTTTAACAGCTCTTGAATTGTTATTTTTTTTTTTTTTCGACCGATTCTCTCCAATCCATCCATTAATCAATCCTATAAGAAGATAGTCATGTTAGTTTACCCATGATTATTTACTCATTTATTGTTTTTCCATCTAACTTATTTTTCTCTCTTTTAATCGTTCTAATTCTCAGTCCAGCAGGTTTTTTTTTCTTTCAATTTGAGCGTTATTTTTTAAATATCAAGACTAGATATTATCAAAAACTACCGAAAATCGATTACAACAGGAGATGAATCTCCGTATTGTAAGAGGTCATTTGAAGTCAATTTTTGTTCGGTCGCATTAAAAAACTTGATGATTATTTTTATAATAATACCTAAAAGAAAATGAAACAAACAAATCGTAATGATCGTGTCGTTTTTTGTTTCTCTGTATCCAATTCTCTTCGCCATCATTCATATACACATCATCAAATTTTTTTTCTAAATTCTTCGTAAACCAATAATCGATGGCCTGTCATCGTTCAGACGGATTCAAAATCGGCTTCCACTTCCCGCGCATATCTACATCGCGACGATGCGCAATGCTTCTACTTTCTAGCAGACGACGCTCGCAGCAAAGATGATCTATAAATATGGATAAACATATATTTTTTTGTTAATTTCCAGGACTGTTGTCCGATGCCTAATCAGTAAATAGGCCGTCACACATGCTCGTCTGAAATATATCAGATAATAAAAGAACGGAATAAAATTCGAAATCACAACAGTCGTGATTTCAATCATCAATGTTTACGAATCCGTACTAGTCTGAACTCTGAACAGCAGTACAATAATGAGTTTTTTGTTTAGTCTATTGAAAAACGCTTTCTTGAGCATGTTGCAGTTGATTTGGTTCGGTAAAAGGAAAATATCAAACTCGTTGAGTATTTACGTCAAGACAAACACTGGTAACACGTTGTCGGTTGATCTAGACCCGAAATGGGATATCAGAAACGTCAAAGAGATCGTTGGGCCTCAGCTAGGAGTTTCTCCGGAGGATATCAAGATAATATTCGCAGGCAAGGAGCTTCACAACTCGACTATCATCGAGGTGAGTCTCTTCCCGACGCCAAACTACCTCGATAACTGAAAACGATCGTAGTTTCGGGACGACATAACCTCTGATTCTGACATAACCTAAAAAATTATCACAAATAGGAGTGCGATCTCGGACAACAAAGCATCTTGCACGCTATAAGACTACCGCCCAACAAAAATCGCCTCAATAAACCCAGAATCAGTGAAAATCTACTCGAAGAATCCATCGCCGAGGGGTCGGACGCCAATGAGAGCGGAAGCAAACCGATGAACGAGACTCTGAACGATCTATCACTGGACGATTCTGAGGGGCAAGAGATCGACAGAAGCGAACCAGGTGTCTTAAAAATTCACTTTCTAGTCTGATTTTATTTTTTATTCACTTACGAATCATATTTCTGAATTTCGTGTAATTTTCTAGCGCAGCAGAGGGATCGCGCCCATTTCTACGTGTACTGTTCTTTACCCTGTAAATCAGTAGAGGCCGGTAAATTGAGGGTCCGATGTGCGACCTGCGGCAGCGGAGCCGTTACCGTGGATCGGGATCCCCAGTGTTGGCCGGACGTTCAGCTGCCCAGTAGAATCACTGTGCATTGCGAGAACGACGATTGTCAGAAGCTCCTCTCCTCCACGGCGGAAGAGGACGCCTGCTCTCAAGTTCGATACGCGCAGTTTTATTTCAAGTGCGCTAGCCACGCCAGTCTGGGCGAAAAAGATGAGGCGGTTCCGCTTTGTCTGATAAAACCGAATCTGAGGAACATTCCTTGCCTCGCTTGCACAGACACCAAGTGAGGCGCGAATTTTATATCGAATCATTCATCATTCATCTATGCATAGATTGAACTTTGTCTTACAGAAATTTGTTCTTTTAGGGAGACGGTACTCGTCTTTCCCTGCGAAGCTGGACACGTAACGTGCCTCGATTGCTTCAAAGACTATTGCGTCGCTAGACTGAGAGACAGACAGTTTGAGTTTGACGGGAATCAGGGATACTACACTCTTCCTTGTCCTGCCGGATGCCAGAATTCACATATCTCTGAAGTACATCACTTCAGGCTTCTGTCTGCTCAACAAGTGCGAAGAATTTTTAGTCCACGTTCAAACTTGTCAATTGACTGAAGCTAATTACCACAATTTTTACAGTATTTGAGGTCATTAGGGTCGAGTCAGCTTCTCAAGATCATTTTTGACCTGTTTAGAGCTCTACTTTTACAGTCGAGACTCAGAAGCGAAAATTCGGTGTCTTAGAGACGTCCAACTGCTCAATATAAGTCAAAGAGGATTTTGCACCACCTGAGATGTATTCTGTTTCCTCAAATATGAAATTTTGCCAAAGACCCTGGGGTTTTTATCACACTAAGACTGGATAGCCCGAAAAAGGGAAAATAAAATACCACAGATTTTTTTTTCAACGTTAATTACTGCCTAAATCTCATAATCAAAAGACTAAGATAGGGTTTTAATTCTAGTACGAGCAGTATCAGCGTTTTGGAACGGAGGAATACGTGTTGAAAGTTGGCGGTCTTCTGTGTCCGAGGCCCGATTGCGGTATGGGAATCATTCCTCCACCTCAGAATGAAGACGACGAAGATGATTGTCGAAGGATTCAATGCATCGGTGGTTGTGGGGTGAGCGAATGAATCGTTTTATCAAACTTTTGCTGAAAATTAGAATTTGGGCGACATTCAAGGTATTGGAACCTGTTTTTTTCCCACAGTATGTCTTCTGCAGAAAATGTCTTCAAGGTTTTCACGTCGGTGATTGCGAATCGCAACAACCAACTTCGTTCTCTTCGGCCAATGGTACGTGTCCTTCGGGATATGCTGTTGACCCTCTAAGAGCTAGCGAGGTACGATATGAGAAGGAATAAATATTTTGTCTGTCCTCAGATTGAATCGAGTTAATCAAGAATATGAATTACAATTTTTCAATTATTCATTTCAGGCCAAGTGGGACGAAGCTAGTAAAAAAACTATTCAAATATCTACAAAACCCTGCCCTAAGTGTAGAACGCCGACCGAACGAGATGGTAAATTTTTCATCCAAAAAAGTTAGAATTTAAAAGATCATTTTCTCGGGGATCAGAAATCCTCTATTTTTGAATCAGCTATTCTTTCAATATAATTTTGCAGGCTGATGGGTTATTCGCTGTCAAGTGATTGATTGAAATAATCCAATGTTTTTTTTTTTTATTTCTACAATTTTTAATAATAAGAATCTCCTAAATATGGTGATTTGAAATCATTTCAACCATTTGTAATTTCGATTTAGAAGCAATTAAGTGATTGCAAAATATTTCGAACGATAAAAACCGAACTATCGAATGATTTCAATTGATTTTGGAATGATTTTATGGCATAAGAACAACTGAATAACGTATTGAGCTTTCGATAAGACGGATAAAGTGAAATTTATAATTTTCAGGTGGCTGTATGCACATGGTCTGCACACGGGCTGGTTGTAGTTTCCAATGGTGTTGGGTCTGCCAGACTCAATGGACGCGTGATTGTATGGGTAGTCATTGGTTCGGATGATATTCTCCGAAGTTGATATTGTTCATAATTAGGTTCTTACAAATCGGGTAGATGTGAAAAAAAAAGAAAAAGACAAAAATACAGTAAATAAAGAAGAAGAAAATAATCAAATAATTGTGATAGATAGTCTATAGTAGCGGAATTGATAAAAATTTGGGATAATATGAATTGTATATAATCATAAACTCGTTTGATTCTATCTTTATTATAATAATTCGATACATACACCCTATGATATTTATTTCTATACCCGGAACCTCTCAATCGCCTACGGGCTGTACAGTATTTACACGTTAATGAACATCTACCAACAACGAATAAAATTGACACAAGAAAAAATAGTAATAAAAAACATATTCCTATTTCAGAACATGATAAGTGGCAGAGGTTCAATTTCTATCCGTTCATATTGTGCCACTCTGTATCTATCTGGGAATGAAGTATTTTCACCTATCTACGTATTTATGTTATCTAATTCACTAAAATCTCATCAAACAGAATGCTAAAATTTGTGTGTTATTAGGACTATATGAGGAGGGAACATGAGTTGTGTGTCATCGACAAAGTATCATTTTCACTAGTTTAAACTATCCCTTAGGTATTTACAATCGATGAGAATTATAAACTATTCCTTACAGATTTTCTTCTATCTGTACGGGCTTCGATCTGTAATCAAAATCGAATCTTACAGCGTCTCGTAAAGCTAAAAATATCAATCGAAAGTATCTATCGATAGTACTACGGAAAGTATAAAGCCAATACTCGTAGCTGCTAAAAAAATTTCAGATTCATTACGGAGTAGTATGTATAAGCTTGAAGCCCAAAAAGCAATTCGATTTTTTTTTATTGTTAAATTTGTTAGAACTATGAGATAATCGTGGCTTATTCATCCTAATATCTGCTAGAAAAAAGTCAAACTATTTTTTGGACACTATGTTTATGGATATACCCCTTTCTAACGATAAGTGCAAACAACCGGGATCACCTAAACATATTGCTTACGGAAAACCGAAAATCTCATTTCGCGGTACACATAAAAGTACGAGGTTTCATTTCACCCAAGAAAAAACAAAACGCGAATATTGGCAACCTGAGTAGGGGCGCGGTTACACCTGGTGGCGAAATTTAAACTACTCCAAGTAGGTCGATTTCAATATACAGGGTGATTTCTTTAACTCTGTCAAGACTTCTAGGGTATGTTGGGGCTGCCTAGTAAGGAAAGCATTTTCAGGAAAGACAACCATGGTCGGAAACTCATCCTAACGGCCGCTGTGGAGGGCTTTGAAGGATTTGGTACCGCACGCTTGTGGATCAACAAGCGTTGAAACGTTGGGTCGAAAGTGATCACATCTGGTTCAATACACCACGAACAAGCGCATGGTACCAAATCCTTCAAAGCCCTCCACAGCCGTTAGGATGAGTTTCCGACCATGGTTGTCTTTCCTGAAAATGCTTGCCTAGGCAGCCCCAACATACCCTAGAAGTCTTGACAGAGTTGAAGGAAACACCCTGTATATTGGAATCGACCTACTTGGAGTAGTTTAAAATTCGTCCACCAGATGTCATATTGACCAACTCAGTTTTCCAATGTAACAGGCACATCGGGTGAGCCTGTGTTGTCTAGTCACATCTACGAAGTGCCTTGGCATCTGCTCGCCTACTTGTGTCGTGCTTGTATTACTAGAAAATCCCGCTAATCTTCCCCGCGTTATATCGCGGTGGTCTGGGGTGGCGGCGGTGGAGTGAGCGGCGACCAATTAGCCTGATGTTCGGTCCCCGCGACGTCCTGTTGTCTCTGTTGCTGTTGATGATGATGTTGTCTATGATGTAGCTCAACCGCGTTAGCGAACCTGCGTCCGTTGTCGTTCGTAGCATCATCCTCCACGCTGCTCTGCTGCTCGTATCCGACATTGTTGTGAATATCCTTCGGCGCCTCGTACTGATCAGCGACCGAATTCGGCGACGGTATACTTTGGGGATGCTGAAGGTGTAGCTGTACGTGATGATGCTGATGGGGCTGTATCGCCTGACCCGGATGATGGTATTCCCCGTGGTTGTACTGGTCGTGTGGCGAGCTCTCGGCCTCGGGTCCCGACTCGTTCGCGGCATGCAGAGGCTGATGCAGAGTCGGTGTGGCGGCGGGTGGATAGGGTGAAATTTGGTGATGAAGATGAAGGTTGAGGTTCAGATACGGCTGTTGCATCTGGTCGCTTGGTGACGCCGAGGGATGGAGCCAACCCGTTGGTTCGCCGCAGTGCGTGTGGCCGTGTGTCGGCGTCGTGCACGGTGCTGGGGGGACGTAGAGCGTGCACGAAGTCGTTGTTGTCGTTGTTGCAGGCCCGGAGTGCGCGTAGGGCGAAGAAGCTGACGATGAAGGCGACGGGGAGGCTGGAGGCCAGTCCTGTAGGGAGCCGGCTGGAAGGGCTTCGGGACTCCGCGGAGCCCAACCGACGTACGTTGTCGAATGAAGGAGAGCCGGGCCGTATGGGTCGACGTGTTGATCTGTCGATGTTATGGGTCATTTTTATCGAAGAATAACAACGACGAAGTGGATCTACTGAATGGCGAAAGCATGATTGTGGAAATTCTAGGGTCAGCACCCACGCAGCAGAATCCTTGGACATCTTAATGTCTTATGGATATCTCTTGTACACTGTGTGCTGTGTGGGCTGAGTTTTCATGTAGTCAATTCCGGGCACCACACCCAGATAACCGGATCAGAACCATGTAGTATTCTGGTGCTATTCTAATGCCGATGGACTACTAGCATTCGTGCCAGATCTTTAATTCTAACAATTGCGTTAAGCCAAGCCGAGGGTAACATCAATTTCGGAACAGTATGATAGCGTGCTTGCATCAACTTGCAATAGCAGCAGTACGAGTATAATCTGCTCGCTCATTGATGCTATATTTTATCGCCATTGCAAGTTGATGGGAATAGGTATGCCGTCATTCTGTTTCGTTGTGATGTTACACCGTATCGGACCCTAACGATGGTACAGTCTTAAGTTGGCCAGAATCGATAAATGAGCCTCCAGACAGTTGGATTGTTTCAGAACTGTTTGAAAGCTTGTTTTCCGATTCCAGCCAACTTCAGACTGTGTCATCGTCAGGGATTCACCCTGTATAGGAAGGTCATACGTGAATGTTATGATACTGTATCGATTGACTGTTAGACGTTTGCTACGTTCAAAAGGTGTTCGAATCGGTATAACATTATAGCACAATTGTTATCTGGGTGCAGTGAGATCCACCACTGATATCTTGAATGACGATCTTGGAAAGGCAAGAAGAAGAAGAAAACTGGTTCTCTTACCGTCTTGGATGTATTTACTTCTTAGTGTGTAGGGACCAGGTCTGCAGGCGTTTTTATGACTGACTGAAATTGACGTGGGCAGACTAGACGGACCCTGAGGTTGACTTTGGGCCACTGCAAGGGATGCTGGGTTGTATTCGTAGCCCATACTAGATTGGGGCAGGAACCATGGACCAGTGTCTTAAACAGAATAAAGACACCTCATAGACACGTACAACTAAAAATCGACAAAAAATTAAGAAACGTATCACACAAGCAAAGGATCTTTTCGATCGTATCATACATTATCCCTGAAATCAAACTGTAACAACTAAAAAAAACTTTTTATTTCCTCAAAATTGTCATATTTTGAACATTGCCATATTTGAACAGAGTGAGGATATCCATGGTGAATATATTTGCCTTTCAATCTTCGCAGCTCTTTTTCTGAATCTATCGTTTGAAGAGTGTCTCTGCGATTAATATAAGGGTTTCCCAGATTGTTGAATACGAAATTATGAAATGAAGATTCATTCTTCTAGTTTGAATTTCAAGCCATGTATGACATTTTTGAAAATCGTGTAACGAGACCAGATTGTGTTCTCATTTTTGAATGGCCGGGTTTTTTTGAGCCAGCCTATATTGCAGCCACCGGTATAGATATAGAGAGTTGTGAATCAGAAACGGGGCCAATTAGAGCCTGAGTCAACAATTATTTCTGTACTTACGTACGTATAGTTATAAGATGCAGTGTATAATTAGTATGTCCACTCACATTGGGGATACGATTGAGTATCGCTGGGTCTTTCCTTGGCGTCTAAAAACGCTTTAGCGAATGGATTATACTTGATTTTCAGACTAGTTACTTCCTCATTTTGGTAAGCGGTCACAGCAATGAATTGCGTCTCTGGAAATCTGTAGGTCAATACCTGTGATATGTTAAAAAAAAAAAACAAAAAAAACACGCATCATTCTCTGAATCTCCAAACGGACGAGTATATTCTTCTGAAACCCACCGTCCTCTGCTCCTCGGCACCGACCCTCACCAGATGCACCCTGGGCTCGTATTTATGCAACGAGTTCAGCATTATCTGACCGTTTCCATTCGACTTGTTCGTTAACTTCACCTTCGCGAAGGACACAGCCTCCTTCATCCAGTGAGCGCCAAAGTTCGGACTCTCGGGGTGGATGTAGATCGGGTTCGGCGGAGCCACTTCCGCTTTTCCACCCGGAACCCATTCCCCGTTCACGTATTTCCATCTGTGTTGAGAGGCAATTGTTACGACGGGGAAAAAAATCGATTGAAGAATAATCAAAGTGTCATTCTGCGTATGAAGATAAAGAACGTCAAGAATCACACTTCTTTTTATTTTGTTTAAATTGTTTGTCACATTTGCGGATTGAAAAACTGTACTTTGCTCATTGTTAGAGAGAAGATTTCGAGAACTGCTAAAACAGGGACGAAGAATATGAGTCTTCATATGATTTCGTGGTTTTCATAACTGACAAAAACATGTTTTTTGAGTCGGGCTCGTCGCAATAATTGAAAATATTGTGAATAGCTTCAGCTAGTCGATAGCATAATCTTGTATTTCTTAGGAAGATAAATCACTGCTTGTTTCATCGATCACGCGAGACACGATGTGTACATTTTTTTCTGTACTCTGAAGCTGACGTCATTCGGTGTATGATCTAAAAATATTCGCGACCATTTTAGTGTTCCAAAAATTGTATATTGCGTCGTTTCGAATTGAAGAGTCTTCATATTTGACCGAACACTTTAAAATACAAAACCATTGAAAATATTGAAAACTTTCTCCACGACGACGACGCTTTCAAATTCTAGAAGCTAATTGATATATCAATATATGAACGGTATTTTTTATCCACCCATAATTGGGAGATATTTTTACCGTCGGCGAATAATAAATCATGTAGAATACCAACTATTTTCTGTACAATATTTCAGAAATGGTTTTCGATAATCACGTTTTTCTTTTCACTTTATTCAAGGAAGAGTGTATTGACGCTCTTAATCAACTTACTAATCTCTACTGATCATCGCAATAATATTTTCGCATGTAGTTTTTAAAAATTACGCCAATTTTTTTTATAGCCATGTCTGTAGACGTACTGATTTAATTATTGAAACGTTTTTCTATTAAAAAAAACCGCAGTATCAGAGTAAAATATGAGGGTGAAAATTATACAGCAACAAATTTAATCAGGGTTTGAATGCTACACTTCTTAATTATTTCATCTCAAATCATAATTCTGCGAAGTTGAATAATTTGTCTGGTTTTTGTTGTCTTTCACTTGGTCCAAGGATCTATCCGACGATTGCACTTCTACATGAGAGTCCTTGAGTCTAAAGCTACGAAACTACTGATTTGCATTTCAGTGCCTTCGGCTGTTTCCCAACAGTAGATTCTTTTTGTGGTTATACTCGACGTTATAATACCAAACTAGACACCACGAAATTAGAAAAGAAATATACACCACTCTTCTAAATATCGTTATCGTTTTGAACACGACGTTCACGGTCCAGTCGCCCGGAAATGACATAAGATTAAATCCTTTTCCACACGGTTTGAAGAACAAAAATGTTTCAAGAGGACTTTCAACATTTTTATGTAATTCTTTTATATACAGTGAGAAAAACTTAAAATATGACAGATACAATTTTTGAATTGTGTAAAACTTTGATACGTCATCAAATACTCGCTAGTAGCAAAATAAAGCAAGTCTGCTCGCAGGCTTATTGAATATTACAGTTCGATTCTATGATTGTAGATATTGCTTACAATTAGTTGCTTTGGTGGAAATTATCTACTATCAAATTTGAGAAATATAGCCACTGGATACTCTCTCAAAATTCTTTGGCGTGACTGTAATTCACTATTTTCCGACTTGCACGATATTCATACTCTCAAACGAGTGACTTTTTCACTCTCAAGAAGCGTAAAAGTCACTCTTCGAAGTCCCTCCGGTCCCACTGGCACCATTTTCACTCTTGTGGACCGAATAGTCAACCCAAATAATTTAGAGAGACAATTTAGAGGCAATTCAAACAGATTCGTGTCGTTGAAGTCTCCTGCATAAGACACGCGCGCTCACCAGAACACTATCTTCGTTCCCCGTAGTAATACGTCTCTCAAATGCGTCGGAGGATGTTTTTACTTCGAATTGACGAAGAGGAAAACAGTGAACGATATAATTATCAATAATTCAATCATATATAAGTAAAATTAATCACCTGTGAGGATCAACTTGTACAAATTCCAGTAGTAAAGTGTACATAGCCGCCGGTTCCAGTCCTCGAGCTACGACTTTGACGACCGGAAACATTCGCCTGAAGAAGATTTAATAAACTATAATAAAAAACAATAAATCGATATTTCATACCGCCTCAATTTATTGGGGAATATGAGAAAAAAAACTTTCACACACAAAGTTGAACTTGTGATATTCACAACGAGACCAAAAAAAACTTCGAAATAATTAATACTGCACTCGATGAAGTAAATCCCGTAATCCAAAATGGCACACCTTCCATTTTTTGTAACAATCATCTCGTTCGTGATGCATTGGAACCTCGTCCAAAGTTCCCTGTCCTCGAGAGCGAGGGAAAGAGTTTGTCCGGCGGAACATTGCGACCCCGGGTTATTCCCGTTGGGGTCGTTCCTGTTGACCTCGTCGACGATGTCGCGGTCTCTTTCGCAGCAGGAGGACCTCGGCGGACTGTCATCAGCTGCAGCAGAGGCGGAAGGAGCGTTTGTCCGCTGCTCCTGCAGTCCGCTCGAATGCATCATTGACATTAAATTCCGTCTATATATATAAACCCGCTACAACAGTACGGCTTGACGACGTCGGGGTTCCAGGTTTCTGATGAATTTATCAATTAGAATACGAGTTAATCACCGACGCTCCACGAACTCACTAACACTTGACTAAACAAAGTAATTATTACCGCCCGTCCGTCATAGGACGCGCGCGGGGACGTCGGGAAGGCAGTAGCAGCTACTCGAGACTCGTGGGTGAACCTCGTTGTCACACTTGACTGCGATATTTCACACTACTCGGCGAACCTGGGGCTGCTGCCGCAGGACTCGCGTTGTGCGTCTTGTTCTTGCGGCCGCCGGCTCACGGGACCGTTTCTACCCCCACCGAGCCTCCGCTCCCTGTGGGCTTCGCGTAATAATTAGAGTTAATTAGAATTATTCGAGGGTACTCCGCCATGGCCGCCTCCCCTCTACCGGTTTCTTTATTTTTTAAATTATATTTTTTCTTCCTTTTCCCCTCCCGGATGGTCTCCCATTGGTCGGAATCTACGTTCGACGTCCGACGGTCACACCTTCGGCGGTCAGGTGTTACCAGCCCTTCGCCGGGTCGTGGTGTTCAGTCATTGGCCAGTTCGAGGTCAATTCCACCGTGGACCGGCTCCTGGAGTCGTTTCAGGTAGTGCACGCCTCCGTACCTGGCTACCTGTCTACCTGTCTGTCTGTTTACTCGCAAAGTCTACGCCTTGCGTCGCCGGGTTTATTAGTGTTGGTTTAAGGCCTGATCATCGGGATGGTGGAGAGACTGACCATTTTTTTAGATTTACAAGTTTCGTATTTTTGTAATTCGGTAAACGTTTATCCTGATGTATTCAAACTAATGAGAACTCTACGGTGTGTTGCTTCGTTGTTGTTTTTTTCGAATTTGGTGCAAAGATTCTGGCTCATGATCAGATGTACGTGCGGAGGCGCAGCCTGACGTTACACATATCGCGTGATGCGGTATATCCTAGACTCGAGTTGCATTTGGAAGATCGTTAAATTAACGTGTTTTTTTTTTTTTAAGTTTAGTTTCGAATGTAGATCTAAGGATTTTTACACACCCGTGTGCCGCAGGAAATTTGGAGAGAAGGACAACTACGGTAACGAAATATTCAATTACAATGAATCGTCAATGACTCTGAATTAGGTTATCTAATTTATTATTCATTCAATATTCATCATACTCCCTGTAAACTAGGAGGACACAAAAAATTAGTGAAAAGTGAAAAAAAAACATATTGGTCCCAAAATTACGTGAGAAAATATATATTCAATATATTTGTATCGAGTTGAAAATATTATTTTTCGCATGTGAATTTGAAGAAATGTTGAAATTCTGCAGCTCGAATGAAAGGATCTTTTATGTTCTACAAAATTTTCTTAGTTCAATTATAGGTACATTCGATTCCCTATAGAAAGTCTCTTCAACCAGTAGAAAATTTGGCGTCCTACAGAGTTCGATTAAATTGTTTTTTGTACATCTTGGATTCACTTTACACTTTTTCTATTATAGTATTACAACATTAAAATTTGTTATATCACAGAGTTAAAAAAAATCCAAATCAATGTAGGTAAAATAGACACAAAACTTGAATGGATTTCCTGAAACACTGAACATTTCATGCTGTGTTTGAAGCCTAGAGACTGAAAAAAAGAAATTTTCTGTTCCTATAAGTAAATTGATTTACTTGAAGCAAAATAATTTCAATATAAATATATTTTAATCCAAGAAATTTCATTTGACTTGATGATTTCAATTTAATCAATGATGATATTACAATTAATTCATTTGCTTGTCTCAAATCAAATTTACTCGGCAACAGATGAAATTTTTTTTCCGTGTACTCTTCTCGTAATTCGAGTTTTTTTCCTCCTGAATACGCAGTAGGTACATCGTATATCACAACGAAGACTTATTTTTCGATTTGCGATTCGAATATGAATTAGAAGCTTGTTTAGTTCGTGCCTCTCCGTAGTTTCAGAGAATGTGGGATTAGGTGTTTCTGAATTAGGCTTAGGAGCGAGGATACCGGTCGAAAAATCCTTATAATAGCGCGGCTATGTTCTTGGACAAATTACAAAAATCAACAAAGTGCATGGCGTAGCTTGCAGGGTGGGTTTCTTCGTGTTGGTGCACATTTCAGACGTAGTGTAATCGTGTAATGGTACCTGTGAACATCCATACACAGGATATATTAAGTCGCAGGTATATGCAGACGGTCAGACGCAGACTCTGATATTTGAGGAGTTCGTTCGATCGTTTGTTTGCCATCGTTCTGAAGTTCGTTTCTTATTTGCTTCTTAGTTTACCCAACCAATTCACAAGAATTTCCAAACTGTCTATACGCGACTTTATAGACCTGCCTTATTTTTGAACAATTTATATTCAAGTATTTCTAAAGCCTAGAGACACGTAAAATAAGAAACGTGAAATAATAATTATTTTTCACATCAGACGCGTCACTCTGCAAAATATTTCTCAATTATTTATACTTCATTTTGAACAAATACCTACTGCTAAAAAATTGTTTTCAGAATTAGCAAGTATTTGCACTAAAATTCGAGCGAATTTTTTCAAACTATCATCGAGCCCGGCTACGTATTGAAATTTGAAAGCGGATGTGAAGCGAATCCATGGTAGCCAACCACGAAGTGGTTGTAGCCGTTATAAAAATTCTTGGGTTAATCAATCTTTATTGTTTAGTGGTGCTTTAACATTTTACAACGGCTAAAAAAAAGGTAAGCCTTGTGAGGGCCGATGGCGCGGCAACCCCTAAGGATAACGCGTGGGCGGTTGCGACGGTCACCTTCCCGAGGTTTTACCGCACGGCCCTTCGTTTCTTTCATCTCTCATCCTTTATCTTTTATATATATTCTTTTCTTTATTCCATTTTATGATATTTGAGGGATACCGCCACTTGTTTTCCGCCAAAGTAACCCTACGGGCAATAGAATTTAATAATCTTAAGGACACCGCGTGCTCACCAATTTATATCCCCCATGGGCTGGTGGAATTTATACGTCCTGCACCTACCTGCTTCCGGACAAATTTTTCGGTGCAACAGGTTCCGTTTTTCTTCACCTGATCATTCATTTATTTTTACTTATTATTGTATTAAGAATCCGCATGTAATTTTTACGCAATAAACTATATTTTACAGTCTTCTTACCTCAGATGAAAATATATTTTGCAACAAGTGTCATATTGTATAAGAGAGTGTTTCGAAGGTTTTCGAATTTTGTTCTCGTCTTGTATCCCACACCAAAAATGTTCAAAGTTCGGTAGCAGGTGATTTATTGCGATAGTGTAGAAATTCTGTGGCTATTATTCGAGGATAGATTTAGAGAATAAGTTAAACTCATTATTCTAATGATTGCGGTGAAACTTTGAACGGTGTAACGTTCGATTTCCTTTTTGAAATTTAGTGTTAGCCTCTAGCCAGTTATTACATCATTCTAAAGTCGATATAATCGTATATTGTGATGGGATGGGATTCGTCAATTTAGTTCAGAAATTCGAAATCTTCTAATATTGAAAATTATCTCTAATGTGTAGAGATAAAAATTGAAACTTTGGACCCAACTTTTATTTGGAAAGAAGTAGGAGAATTCCACTTGAGATTTGAGTATTTTTAATATATCACTAAATAAATTTGAATATTCTGAAGAATCAAAGAAATTATCGGATGGTCCTTTGATAATTGAAATATTTTCGGTCCCAAAAGGGGCTACAACTTAGAAGAAAAAGATAAAGACAACCACGATAAGGAAATATAGAATCGATAGTTGGGTGAAATCTTCCCTTTTAAATGATCGATGATCGATAACGTAACTCATACGACGTTTTAACATTAAGATGTTGATTCTGGTTCAAGTCCTATTTTTCTTCAAAAAGCTCATCGAGTTCTACGCATACGTGCATAAAAACTGAAGAATTTTATTGAAAAAAGTCAACTTTCTTAGATCAGTTGAAAGTTTTCAAGTTGATAAGCACGTGAAAGATTGAGAAATAACCGAGGAAATAACTGAAATAATAAAAGATAACTGAGCAATTGAATAAAATGATTATAAATAACCGAGGAAATGAACTAAACAATATATCAAAAAAATAATTAGAAATAATAAAATTAATAAATGAAATGGAATGATAAAAAAATGTCAATATGGAGGAAATTTGTAGTACGGTGATTGGGGTTAAAAAGGATGGGAATGTAAAATACAGTGAAAACACAGAATGAGTTTCAAACCGGTATAATAATCAAATAAGGAGGTAATACAAGTATCTTCGGATATCAGATTCAAAGTAAAAAAAGGAGAGAGAGAAAAAAAAGTGGTAAACATCAAAATAATTCAAATCAATTGGTTACAATAGAAATATAGTTTACATCTCCATACTCCATAGGGTAAAGTAAAATAACAATTAATTGAATAAATCATATAATATCCTTTTCTAATTGAGACTGATTAGCTTCTAGCATTACGCAGATTCTATCGCTCTGTTTGACCTGTCCAACCGGCTGTTTAGAATTAGACATCTGCTCGTTAGCCTCCATCTGTAACTCGCTCAAATTTCCCTCGCTAATAACGCTGTTTGGCGTATGCCGATTGTGCAGCTGATCGTTGTAACCGGGACACGGATAATTTCCGTAAGCCAAATGCTCTTGGCCAAAGAGGCTGTTGCTGTCGTGAAAAATACTTGGTTGTTCAATGAACGCAGCTTGGAACTCCTGCGCCGTTGCCCCAGGGTGGAACCATTCCTGGTTCATCGTTAATCGATGCGAATAGTCCAAAAACGCTGCGTAGTTCTGTGGAAGAATAAAAAATGAACAAAATTTCATATCGCGTTAATTGGGGAATACTGGTGAATTTTTGAAGATCGCTACTAGAAGTCTCAGAGAAAAATCCTACCACCAGTTTTCAATAATACAAAAGTTTCGTGAATTTTTCGTCATTCTCTTATCCGATGATTTGATGATTAGGATCGATGAAAAAGATATTGCACCTAATTGTTTGTAGTTGCCCTTCACGTAAATCAAGGTTTTCAATACACCGTTTGAATTTCGTGGTCGCGTGTGACGTCACACAGCATCTTACCGTCTGGCGGCGCTGCGGACAACGAGAATAACAGGGCGGCCGAGGTACTGTGTGACGTCACGTGGCGTTTGAAAATTGATAATTCTTAATTACAGGAAACTTCCCTATTGTAGTTAAAAATATCTTGAAATTTCTTATACAAACAGGAATGAAATTTACAAATCCTGGTAATTTTAATAAAAATAATATTAAACATCTTGAAATTTCATATTTGTGTCTTAATATTGAAAAAACTTGCCGAGTTTTCAATCACTATATCTCAATATTGATATGGTTCTATTACATTTATGACACTGTTTTGGAGATTCAAAACATATTATGATTCTTTTTTAGTTTTCAGTGACAAAGGTATTTCAGTCAATTATCAATAGTCCATCCGATCAAAAGCGTAAAATTTTTATTTTTTGGTTGATTCTGAAATATTTTATGATCCGATTCGGCAATTATTGTAGCAGTGGGAACCCATTTTTCAATGAAATTGTCATGAATTTTCATATCACATGATTATTCAGCCAAATTTTAAAAACATTCTGTATATAAAATTTAGCTATGAAATTTCCGAATAATTTTTAATCTTCAAAACTATTATATGAATATTCAAATACTTAAAAAGTTGAATTTTAATATACAAAAGTATATGTTAATTGCTTCACATACATTTTTATGAAACTTGATACAGAAATTTCTAGCAGTGTGTAAGCGCAGGGAACTTTTCGTCGCAGGAGGCTGTAATTTTTTTTCACGGTCTATACAACCGTTATAAAAAAACTGCTGGAAGGATTTTTTCATACAACTCTTTTCAATATTGTGAGAATTAAAAAACCCATTTCTGCGAAAAATCTCCCCTCAAGATGAGAAATTGTGATAAAATTACCGTCGCATTCTCGAAGCTCTGATTGTGGCCAAATTGGCTCGGACTCGCCCCCAGCCAGTAACAATCATCCGGCATCATGTGGAGCAGGTCTTCGTCGGGTACCGAAGACATTGGATTTCCAATAACGCTTTGAGTCGTTGGGGAAAATGGGAAGACAGGAGCGGGAAGATACGCTTCGGGAATCGTCTGGTAGGCATAGAGAATGAATTAATCCTTTTTCTATATTATAAACGTTTATTTTCATTTTCATTTATTTTTTTATTCATCTGTTTGTCTTATTTTCCCATTCTCATCGTTAATTCTCCCATGTCTATTAGATTATAATAGCATTTCTATAATTCTATGTTGAATGTTGTAATGTATAATTATGTGGTCGACGATATAATATATTTTCGAGGTCTTATTGTTAATTAGGTTCATTTAATCATGTATAGTTTCACGGATTAGGGACTCGATTAGTTAATTAATTCAACAATTAATACAGCGATAATTGGCATCCATTATTCAGAATACGATCGATCCTGCTGAAGAAAATATCGCGTTCTGAAAAAGAATCATTTTTGGTCAATATGGCGCTCACTTCCGGTTCCTCTTAATAGGTAAAAATCACTGACAATGAAACTGGGACGAAATTTGTTTTTACCATTTTTCAAGTAGAATATTAAGTCCTTTAAAAAATCATATTATAGAGCCTTGAAGAAAGTTATTGGAGTGATAATTAATTGAATGGTATCGAGGAAAAAAATTAAAGAATGGTTATGGAATTATAATAATTAATAATTCTTAGAGAAAAAATGAACTGTAATGACAAAAAATTAACAGGACGTCGTATCTGCATTTCGATATAATAAAAAATCTATATAACGTGGGCAAAATTAAAAGTAGCTACTGAAATTTTTCATTACTGCCCGAGACTGGCTAAGACTTTTTTTCTTCAAGTTTATATAGTAAATAAGATTACATTGATAATTGAATCAATAATCAAAATCTTGTCCATTTTATTGTATTTATTTTGTGTTTTTTGTGTCTGAATTTTTTTAAGCTCGAAGCTATAATATAGGGTGACCATTGACCAACAATTATAATTACAACGTCGTTTACTTTCCGAACTAACAGAGTGATAATAAACGGATCGCATTTTATCCATCGCACCTGTGACATATCACATTAGACAGTATAGTATGTCTACATGCGCGATCCTTATGTGGTACAATATGTATGCATCTGTGTCGCAAAACTTTTGGAATGAGAGAGAATCGATCAATCAATAGTTCGGGATCGATAATTTTTTTTTAGATCGTTTTAATATCTGATAAATAATTTTTTTCTTCGTTTTTTTGTGAATAGAATTATATTTCAATTATCAGTGACATATGAAATTTAGGTTGTATGATTTAATTCGTGTTTTTTTTAAACGATATTGAGATTTACTGATAGAAACATTCATTAATTATTTTTATTTATTTATTTATTTATTCATTTACTTTATTTATACTAATTTAGATTCCGCTTTGATACGCAACAAATTAGTGTTTCAATAATTTCTTTTAAAATATTATAATAATCAACTGGAAGTGCTGCTTTATATTAATATTTTTCTTTTCTCTCATTCTGTATTAATTTTTTTTTTCTCCCTTATCGATATGAACATATAATATGTATAACATTTTATTTTATTATTATTTTCTCTTTAAATTTTAACCCCAAGTACTTCGTAAATGCCGCTTTAATTATAAGCGTGACAATTATAATTGGCAGACGGATTCAACTTATCTTCTAAAACAAATATATTATATAGTCATTGTGTAATCACAAGCCGATGAATGAGTGGCTCGAATTACACACATAGGATCTTTTTTTTCGTGTCCCTATTCGCAGTATATAGAAACTGATTATATTAACGATAAAATATATAAACGAATTTAATAATCGCATAATACCTGCGGGGTTTTGATCTCTTACTCGTATATTATATAAGTACTCGGGGTTTTTTAAAATTTTATTTCACACGTTTATATTCTTCATGCCAGGATGATGATTTATCTTAATTATTTAAAAAAAAAATTATCTCCTTCTTTTTCATCGGGGGGAAGGGGGGAATCGCGTTGTGATTTGACAGCCGAAAATTTCACGCTAGAGAATTTTTTTTTCTTAATGATTATTAAAAATTATGATAATCTTTATTTATTTCTATAGATTTAAAAATCTTTTTATCAATCACTCAAATAACTAGGAAATAACGAGATTTGCAATATTTTTTAACTTTCGTTTTTCTCTTTTTGGCCTTAGAACCTTAATTTTTATAATAGTTTTTGCGGAAGCCGGACAAATCACGATAAAATCTTATAATTTAAAAAAGGTACAACAAAATCTAGAAATAATAATAATTATTATTAATATTATTACTGAGAAAAAATATATATAAAAGCTCAATGTAAACGGTTTGATATTTTTTCAATTTGACAATGTTATAGTTTTTGAACCACAGATTTTTGTGTATTGTAAAACAAAGTTTGAAAAAAATATCACGATCATGAAAAACTGAAATAAAATAATGTATAATGTGAAAAAAAAAGAACGAGGTAGCGAAACGCGAGTCAAAAATTTCAGCGAGTAATAAGATATTTTATAATTTCAGAGCAACGCGTTTTGCAGACCATTTAAAAATATCCCTTAGATGAGATATATTGATTAAAAATGGGTATTAATATTGATCAATTAATTATATATATATATATATATTAAATATTATAAATGAAAAATTTTACGATTTGAAGACAAAAATCGGGGATGTAAATAAAATTTTTGGTCCCATTATAGGTACAAGTATATGGGTCATATCTAGCATGAATCGTTATTTATACGAATAATGATAAATCAATGAAACATTGTATCTTTCATTTTTTTTAAACCTTAATCGTTTTTTCCTTCTTTTTTAAATATACGTCTATGATAGGTAGGACTTTCATATATATAGATAATAGATAATCTTTTCAAATCATCATCATCATCATATATTATCTTCTTTTTTTTTCATTTCAATATAATTTATGCAGGGCATATCTATCTATCATCCTGTATTTGTCTATAACATTTACGTAATATATATTATATATAATATATGTATCATGGACCTATAATCTACTAAATATCACATATTTAATCCTTCAATAATAATTATAATAATAATAAATATTATATAGTTTTTAGGTACTATTAACAATGATAAATTGTTAACATATAGAATCCTCCATTAATTATTATTATTATATATATATTTTTGATTATCTTATGTATTAATATATACTGTAGTTACGCGATAAACATGCATTTTTTCAAAGATTTGATTCATAGTTTCTCCCCACTTATTGTTTTCTTTCATTTGAAATTTAATGAAAATCTTCTAATTTCAGTTTTAATTCAATCAATTAATGTATTTATAGTAGGCATAGGTACTTCATCTATCTACCTACCTACCGTTTATAATCACGAACTTAATTTACAGTCAATTTTCAGCGATTTTAAACTCCGAACGTGTCCGAAGTTGTCTGCGAGCCATACGATTGGTCACTACCAGCTGTTTCAATGGCTACTACGATCGTCGTGACTGGTTGCGATCGAGTCACGGCCAACTCCGAACACGTCCGGAGCGTTCAGAAATTAGAGAGAAATCCAGCCTGTCAATGAATTTGAACGTTATTATGTGATATTGTTATTATTATTGAATAATATTTTTTTCTATTTAATAAACGGCAGAAAGACGAGAGCTTTTAACGGCCTAATATATCAATAGTAATCAGTTATTTAGGTATATATTATCTTCTATTATGTATTTTGTTTTTTTTTCTCTTTTAAATCTTTTCTCATCTATATATAATTATATACGGTAATATGACGATCAGCTACGACGTTACGATATTGTACCTGCAGAGAATCTATAATTATTATTATATTATCAATATACAGTATATATATATATATATATATATTTATTTATATATATATAGTACGGAAGAATATTCAAAACTGCAGCAGGTATTAGGTATATAGAGATTAAAACAGTTATAATAATAATAATAATAATATATTATAATAATCAGATAATTATAACAATTATAGATAAGTGGTTTTTTCTCTTCTATTTGTTATAACTTTTCTTTCAAGTTTTTGTTTCTTTTTTTTTTTTTTTTTTAGATAGGTAGATAGCCTTCAAGCGTACCTAATTTATGTAATTATTATATTCAAACGATGAGACGTCAGGGCATAAGAGAGTCGATCATTTAACTATTCGTTATCACTTAATTAATATAATAATAATAATACTTAATATATCCAGTCCATCCAAAGGCACAATTTTGATAACTAATTGAAATTCATCGATTATATATTCTCAATAATTCATACTTTTTTGTTGTTGTTATTGTTATACGTTTATTTTGTATTATATATGTGTGTCTTGTGTATGTGTGAATAGTGTACGTTAAATAATCAATTTGTCTGTTATATATCTCGTCTTGAATAATGATCCGATCGGTATTATTTCTTTTTTCATAATTCAAACAACATAAGATCAATGTCGTTACGTATATCTACGTAATTATTATTATTATTTTGTTTATCTTCTCTGTCTGTCTCATTATAACAATTGGAATTAATTTATTCACTATTTTTAGGATAAATATTTCTAATTAAATTTCGCTACCTATTACCCCGACGTATGGACTGTGCCAACGAGCTCCGTTCGTTACGGGGGTCGCGGGGCTCCGAATTTCATTGTAGTAAGCGGCCAAAGCGACGTTACCAAAGTTACTAAAGTTGCCGAAATTGTTGCCGGAAATCGGCTGCAGATTCGGAAAATCCGGGGCCGGCCGGTTCATAGAACAATTTTTCGAATCCCCCTGCGCCCCCTGCGTCTCGATATCGCTACCCACGTTTCTACTCACGTTACTGCTCTCGCCGACCATGTTCGCGAAAAATTCCGATCTGGAGAATCGGCCGATTTCCGTCGATCCAAAAGCTTGATGGAACCCGGGAAGAGGCTGCTTGCAGCTTGGCTTCTGTCTCGAGTCCTCCTGACCCTGAACTTCCGGTTGGACGTCCTCCTCCTGGTCTTGGGGCATCTGGTCCTGCAGCAGACCGCTGCTTCCGGGGACTCCGGAAATCGGGCCCGAATCCCAACCCTGGGGCACTTGGTCGTTGCATTTTACGTCATCTTGAAGCTGCTGCATTTGCGGAGGAGAGACCGAAGTCTTTACCTAAGAATTTTGGAAATTGAAATGGAAATAAAAATGAGGGATTATGAGGAGATCGTTTTAATCATTGCATCCAGGATTTCACACAGCTTTCAGTCAGTTTATATGGTAGAGATTTCAACAGATTTTAGCAGAAAAAATCCATTTTCAAGAATAATGAAAATGTTGAAGAAGTTGAAGGTTTTGGGAAACTTGCTCAAAGAATGAACAATTTTTCAAACCAGTGTTCAAGAAGAAATTCAAAACAGAAATTTGAAATAGAAAATCATTAAAAAAATGATTGTTTTTGGTTGCTTGAAGTTTTCTCCTATTGTATTGCTTCTCATCTTACACGTGTGTCTATTATATTTGATGGTCATCGTTTTTGTGTCCTTGAAAATGATTCGATTTTTCCCCACAGTCAATTATCTTCATTATTCTGATTGAAAAAACTAATAATTTGACATTTTTTGTGCGATTTTGACGATTATTATTCCCTTCTGGAATCCCACGTCTTCCATGTCAATTATTACAGCTCCAGGTTCACTACAAATTTTGTGTACGGACTTAAACATTTCGAATCGTATTTTGGAATGAAATTTCGTAAAAAAAATACAAATTGACTATAGATATGACGTTTTAAATATCAAAATAACATCGATTCGTGACATATGCACAAATAGCAATGAAACTTCTCTCTTTTTTCTTTCTATTTGACCTCCCATAATTGAATGTGCGATATTAATTGGTTTTCAAGGTCAATGAAAACGTCAAAATGACCTTTCGACCCTCAGTGTGGGTCTTCATCAGACTAGAAATTTATTAACATGATAAATCAACATTTTCCAACCAATAAAGACAAACAAAACCTTACATCCAACAATCCAGCAAAACCTTATATCCAGCAATCAAACAAATTGTTGGATATACGATTTTGTTTATCTTCATTGGTTGGAAAATGTTTATTTATGTTAATAAATTTGTCATTGACTATCCCACACTAATAGAAATGTATGAAATAACACAAAAATGTACAGTGAACCTGGTGGAAAATGGTTTTTTGGATCAATATTAATACCTGAGGTTCTCCTTGTCCTGGATATGCGGGATGTAGTCTAGGATTGACTTCCATTTTGTTTTGTACGTAAGCCATTTGCATCTCGTCCGAGAAGGTGCAATGCTGACCTTGCTGTTCCTGAAGAAATACCATCTGTCTTGGCGGGCGGATTGTTGGATTCTGAACTGTTGCTGCTGCTGCTGCTGCTGACGATGGTGAAGTTTCTGCAAGAATAATAATAAAATAAAAACGACAAAACACACAGATTATGTGCAGCAGTCTATCCACTACGACGCTCAGGCTTATACCAAACGGATGT
Source organism: Euura lappo (assembly GCA_018257835.1). Taxonomy (NCBI): domain Eukaryota; kingdom Metazoa; phylum Arthropoda; class Insecta; order Hymenoptera; family Tenthredinidae; genus Euura; species Euura lappo. The sequence goes on along the minus strand of JAEUYN010002101.1, from coordinate 94,386 downwards.
TTATTCTGATCCAGCTGCACGGAATTGATAAAAATACTCACGTATGGGTAGCCCACAAAACTGTGCCCAAGGACCGTGGACGTTCGGGTTCGGGTGTAGCCCGACCTTCGACATCCCGGCACCTCTTCCGTGATATGGATTTCCTCCATTCTTCGAATAAAACAAGAAAAAAAAATGAAAAATGAGATTGATTAGATTAGACTAAAACAAAACAAAAGAAAGAATTTTCTTTCAAATTTCTCCAAATTTCCCATGAGGTACAATATTAGAACAGATATTATATATATTAAGCAATTATCGCGGTATTCGCTTATGGACGCAGCCGGGAGGCATCGATTAGCCAAGAAGAAGTAAGTGGAGTTACTATAATAATTGCTTTCAGCTTATGAATTTCGTATCGGAACACTAATCAATAGATAATTATAACAGGCTGATCGTTGAGCTCTAGGATACTGAGAAACTGATACAAGTACTTGATGAAATGTCTTAATCACTTTCTTCAATCCAGTATTTTGCGTTATTGTTCAGATCCACACTTTTATTCAATTATTCAGAAATCCTTGTTTCACTGCATTTCTAAAATGTTAATTCAGACATTTTTATGTCTTCACATTTTTTATTTCAATTTTATTATTGCCCAAGAACAATTTCTATTGGAGTATGATACGTTGTAAGCCTCGAAGAGTTTTTTTTATTGGTTAATTTAGGGTTGAACTAACAATCTATTTTATATTCAAACAGATCTCCTCTTGTTGAACTAATGTTCTATCACAGATATACATAACCAAATGATATCTTGTTAAGTTAATGTTTCCTCGCTAAACTAGTGTCCTAGTTTAAATTCAGCCTAATCTTCTCTTGTTAAACTATAATCCTCTATTTCAAGTTCAAGTTATAGAGGTACAAAAATATCAGTCTAGAAGCCCACCATCGTCTGAAGCATGGTGGCCACTATATGAAGCAAAAAAAAAAAAAAAAAAAATTCCCGGACTTTTATTCTGTCTTGTTTTGTGTCATCATAAAATTCTTTGACTTTTCCCTGACCATTTTTCGGTTTCCCTGACTCTTCCATGACTTCCCTGACCATTTTGCGAATTTGCTGACTTTTTCCTGACCAGTGGGCACCATGATGTGAAGAGAATCGATTATTTTTTCTTTCTTCAATTTAAAGAAGAACGAAAAAAATGGATATCGATGATATGCTCTAGTGCAGGGAGGAGTTGGTAACCGTTACGAGAAATTAACTGTTCAAAATAAATCCATGGATGTTTAACGTTCGCATATGAGATACAGGTATATGCGTTATATATCCAGAAAACTTTCGAGTCAGTTTATATAATTCGAACAGTATAAACGTTGCAAGTGATAGTTTCATCACTTCCAATAGACACGTGTGACTTTCCGAATACCGTTTACACACCTATCCCCCCATAAAACCTATGAGTCGATCTCATATATCCGAGGAATTAACACACCTGAACACCTTATGCCTCGGACCCGGTGATGGGTATCGCGGTATTTATGACACAGAAGTATACCAATAACACCGAGGCATAATAGAGTCACAGTTTATAAAACACTATTCAGATACTTCATTATAGAGGACACTAGAATTTCAACGAGGAATGATGGTCTGATTTGGATCAACGATGCGAATGAATCGATCCAAGAATAATTCATTCCACACTTTAACAAAAAGTTCGTAGTTTTTCATTGCGTTGTACAAGGTTCTGGTTGAAATAGGCCTAAGTCCTTTTTGGGTTCATACATTTTTTGCAACATGGCGTCGGAGACGTAAAAAAATCAAAAAATCGTAAAAATTTCGTCAAGTTGTTTCGACGCCATTGTGCTAATTTATTTTTCGGGGGGTATTTTTCAGGTTCAATCGATAGAGGGGCACCTAATCTACAAGAAATAAGGGTTATAGTCCCCTTAAAAATTACAATCCATCAAATTCCAACACCGTTTAGAACGTGGAAAACGAGAATCCTGCCTCATTTTGGCTGATCCCTCAAACTTACTTGATAAGGATGCCATTTTTGTCCGTCTCCGAATTCAGCGATGATACAATACTCGCTGGCACCAGCGGCTGCAGGGTTGTGTGCCGCGAAATCTCCTCCACCGTATCCATTACCCGACGGGTTGGTTGTTCCCGATGAAAAACCACCGGCTGAACACTCGACTTGTTTCCTCATGGCTTCTTGCGTCTTCTCCAAGGTCCTCTGGTGCGCCGCCATTATCTGTATCAGGTCGAATAATTCCGTGACAATTTATATGAGGATATATGAAAACAAGGAAAGAACAGATTCTGAGATCAAAATTAACCCCATAATTCATATCTCGAGAACGAGGGACCGGATTTTGATCAAATTGGGCTCAATCGACGCGGTTCTCCCCAACTTAGAACCGATTAGATTTTGGCTTTGATCGGTTCATTAATTTTTGAGTTATTCAAATAACAAAATTCTAAAAAATTCAATAAAAATGACGATATTTTGAGAACGGATTACCGGATTTGAATGAAATTTTGTACAATATGGTTTTTCGGGTTGCTGATCAGGAATCTGAAGTCAGATTTGCGAAATTTAGAATTTTGGATCCAATTTAGTGGAAAAACACTAAAAACATTCGAAATCTGATGAAAATTGGTACTCGAAGGTTTTTTCAATCACTGATTAAGGATCTGAGGTCAGATTTGCAAAAATCAAAACAGCTAAAGCCGCTAGTTTTTAATGTACTTGGCGCCAAACTCGACCGAGTTTCTTGATCCGCATGCAGATTGATTCCTTCTTGTGTATGAAATTCAAGACAGAGTAAACGCGCCCCTAATGCATCAGCATGTGTCCAATGTCCATAACATCGAATGTACTCTCACACTTTGACAGTGTTTTGTAAAATAGTGACGTAACACTCCAGCGAGTAAATTGATGGAGAAAACATGATCCTGGATATTGGTAATTCTATCGAGTACCTACCCTCGGCGATATAATGGGTTTCAAATGCGCCGACGATGACGTAGGACCGACGGGAAACCAGGGGTTTATAATCCGTCCGGAATTAACCGACTGGTTGTTATTCGGCATTGATGATACCGCAACTGCTGTTGCCGCCGCCGCCGCCGCCGCCGCAGACGAAGAACAGCTCATGGGATGATTCTGGAGGAAATTAGAAGACGTAACCGCACCGCTACTCGATACATTTCCAGCCCCAGTTCCCGACGCCGATCCTACAGCTGTTTGGAGTATCGACTGACGAGATAATTCCCGGCTTTGTTCTCTCATCGCCTTTCGCAGTCTAGCTTCTTTGGGGTTGTAAACGTAATCTGAAATCAATTCGTTCATCGGTATAATTAGAGTTATTAGAAAGTAGTTGGACTATTTGTTACCAATCGAATCTCGTCTACAGCGTTAGAATTCAATATTCCGAGGAGAAAATAATTTCGTTGAAATAACGTGTCGATAGCTCGTGAAATATTTCAAAATAAGCGAGGAAATAACTGAAATAATAAAAATAACTGAAATAATGAGAAATAATTGAAATAATTTGAATTATTTCCCTAAACAAAAATTATGTGTTAGTCAAATCTTGAGTTGTTTCCCCCTCGCAATATTCTACTCTGTTAATTGTTTGAAAATAAAACTAGTTCAAAGTGGGCAGAAACAGGATTAAATGCTTTCCGATCAGCCGTGACGTCAGAATTCACAATTTTAGCGCCATATCGCTTGATAAGCTAGCGCAACCTCCGATAGAATCGCGATGGCTAAGTGGATGTGAGCCGCGCCTACGGATCCGTAGGTCGTGGGTTCAAATCCCACCTGGTACCTCCGAAATTTTTCTCAGACGAAAATTCTCATATGCCTTTGACCGCGACTTTGGTGATTCGGAAACCCACTCGAAAACTGTGTGTCTAGTCCAGAAACATGAGTTTCTCACTTCCCACGGTCATCGCCAAACAATGTGAATGGGAGAGTGCGAAACAACTGTGGCTCGACTGTAGGGGAAAAATACTGAATTGAAAAACCTGGACAGGAATTACTGAAAAAAAGACTAAATTGGAAAAAAAAACTGGACACAAAAATGACTAGAAAACATACTGGATTGGAAAAACCTAGTCAAGAATTACTAGAAAAAACACTGGATTGCAAAAAACTGGTCAAGAATCACCAGAAAAAAAAACCGAATTGGGAAAAACTGGACGAGAATAACTAGAAGAAACACTAAATTGGAAAAACTTGGACAAGCATTACCAGAAAAAGAACACTGGATTGGAAAAAACTGGTCAGAAGTTACCAGAAAAAAACACTGAATTGGGAAAAGCTGGACGAGAATAACTAGAAAAATACAAAATTGAGAAAAAAAAAAAAACTGGACAGAATAATGACTAGAAAAAAAGAAAACGGTCGATTAACCCTGAAGAAGGGCAGAGGAAATATTTGGCAATAGCCTGTATCTCCCATTAATTTACGTAACCCCCAATAGAAAGTGAAAAATTAGCTTGAGTTTCAGAGGAATGGGTTTTCAAAGATGTCACTAGGTGGCGGGCTTTGTATACTGAACAGTGACGTCATGGCGTGGCGCGAAGCAGAGGCCGATTCGAACGTGTATATTTGACATACAGCGTGAATTCCTAACCATGAAATAGTCTGAAGTCAGCTAGAATCGGTAAATGAGCCTCCAGACAGTCGGATTGTTTCTAAACTGTCTGAAAGCCTGTTTTCCGATTCCAGGCAACTTCAGACTGACACACATCGTCAGCAATTCACCCTGTATATTTTTCGATGTGTGAAGGGTTTGAATATGTCCTGAAAATGGATGTAATGGAGGTTTTAGATTGTCTAAAAATCGTGTTTTGAAGAAATTTTGACGAAGTATAGTTTGTACAGTCGATTGTTACGGCTTCTACCTAAAATAGTTATGACCTTCCCGTGTCCTTTGGTCAAGGTAACCAACATCGTACGTATAAAATAGAATTTATTCGAACAAATGGAGAAGGGGGGGGGGTCTCGGATTATTGACAAAACGGTTATATAGAAGCGCTTCTTCCGATAAATCAGATTCCTAAGGACGTCCAGTCACCTAGTCAGCACGTGTCACGAAGAGAAACGGAGTCGACGTCCATGCTCATAAATGACTTTGACCGAGTACCTACTCTCGTGGCTCACGATTGTATGATTAGTTCCTGGCTATTTTTCTTTTATTATTATTATTATTATTATTATTTTGTTGTTATCTACCCATCCGCACCCTGGAGTCTTTTGTCAATTATTTCTTCACCCCTTCGACGTCCTATCGACGTCAAGCAATGGCGATTCGATGAAAATTAGACCATCGGAGAAAATTGTTATATAATAGTGGAAAAAATTGAATAATTAATTATTGTTACAAGATAAGCAGACATGTAATTCTTTCAGAACTAACTACTATGCTACTACACCGCGTCTGATGTACAAACGGACACAGACGGTTGCAGTGGGTCAATAATGGATATTACGGTAATTGGATACCAGCCCCGATGTCACGGGTGATCGAGTTTTTCTCACGTTATTTCTTTTTTCATTCGAATTAATTTGTTTCGCTCAACTTTAATTCTTGCAAAAATCTAAGAAAAAGGAGTACCCATTTTTTTTGTATTTAGCTTTTTTGAAGTATTTAATAAAATCGGCTGTTATAAGAAATTGATTGTAAAGATTTATTATTAAATATATTATATATTTATGTTAAGTATTTGTATTGTATAATTTATCGTCAAATGTTTATACATTAGATATAAAAATTCAGTTTTTACGTTCAGACCTGTTGTGAAACTGCAGCTCTACTTAAAATAATTATAAATCGATAGAAAAAAAATGCTTCAAACAAAAAAAGAAAAAAAAGACACTAGGTCGAAATATATTTATCAATTTGAAATATATATACATTTACATTTGTAAAGAAGAATCTTGTAAAATTACAAACGTGGTGGAGCTAATCAAATTTCCAATTCAACTGATCCTGAAATTTCGATCAGTTAGTCGATTTATCGAATGAAGAAGATTCGTTTTACACTAAGTTATATTATACAGCGAATTTACTACTCCCAATTTTAGTAAATCGAAAAAAAATTAATTATTATTATTATTATTATTATTAGTGATATGGAATTGACTTGAAGTTTAGAAATTAGAAATGAAAACCGTGAAATTTGATGAGTAACAAATGTCTTTGTGAATTCTCCAAATTTTATCAACAGATGTAATAATTTCCTAATAAAATCAGTTTAAATCTCATATCTTCCACTGCCTCAAAATCTTATCTCAACGTTCTTAAGAATTTCAGAGCTCGACAAACTCGACTGTTTTTCAGACCCTTTCGATCCGAACCCCGAAAGTTTGATAAAAAAGCAAAAAAAAAAAAAGAGAATGAAAAAAAAATTAGGCTCCGAGGGTCAGCCCCGAAGATAAAGGGTTCGTGGGCGTCGAGAGATGGAGCAATATGGATCGAAGGTATACGGATCGTGTGGCAACGTACCGGGGAAACGTGTGTCTGCCACACGACGTGCTAACACATAGAAAAAAGGGACGAAAATCTATGTGAAGAGGACCATGTGTGAAACGCGTAATGCTCATGGGTGTCGTGCCCACATATGTTTCGGTATCATGTGTTAAGGGGGACCCCACCGGTGTAAGTAGCTACAAGAAGTATCGGTCACAGAAAAGCTGGCTATTTTTTGACTGAATGCTGTTTTGTGTTGTTGAATATGTGTTGAACAGATACGTAAAAAATCAGATGATAATTCATGTAGGCAAGACTCATCGCGCGATATAATACATAGCAAATTACATGATAAACTATATGAATGAGCAAATGATTCGTCATGTGATTTTTTATGTATATTTATTCAAAATCACGAGGTAAATCATATGGTGAATGACATGATGATTTCGTTCATAACATCATATGATTTATCACATTGACATTTTTGGCAGGGAACGCGGGAAAACTAGATTTGAACCTCGACGGATTTCCGCACGCAGTCCAGAGCGAGATATCGAAAATCTGCCACAATTGGTTGTTCAGGACAGCAAACTGAGCGTGCACGCCAAATTTCAGCGAAAAATACGAAAAATTGTAGAAGTTATTCAACTTCAAAATTTTGATGTTGAAGACGAAACTAGTTACTATACAGGGACTTTTTGATTCATTTGCATGTTCGACTAGCCTCGAGTTTTTTTTTTTTTACGGAGGCAGATTGATTGAAAAAATATTCAAATCTATAAGAGTTATTCTACTTGACAGCTGGAGGTATAAAAATCGATAACTTCTACAATTTTCAATATTTCTCAATGAAATTTGGTGTGTACGCAGAGTGTATAAAAACGCATTCAGAAAAAAATCAACAACTATTTTTGATCAATACTTGTTGAAACCCCGTAATATCAGTATCGCAGGTAGACGAGGTGGGCTATGGTACATCGATAAAGAAATACTTGTACGATTAGATACGTGAAACGAACAGTTGTATACCTGTCGGATATGCAGGTGGTAGTCGATTGTATCGCACGTTACTTTCCATAGTATTTGATGCCGGAGTCATGCTGTAAGCGGTATAGGCGTTCATATTTTCATAATAAAAATTTTGTTGATGATAAAAGTGTCCGGTCCCACTGTACGGTTGAACGTAGTTACAGCAATCCATCTTCGATTTATTATTATTATCTACTCGTTAGGATAATTTTTTGATTAAATTCAACGATCAAATTTGATCAACTTTTGCATCATTCCAGTTAATCGACTATCAATTATTAATTATACTTAAACAATTAATTAATTTTTTCTTTTTGCTCAAATTTAGAACATATTTGATTAGAGATTTTTTTATATTCAATTTTTGAATCTTCTTTGGTTTATACAATTAAATATTAATCTTTGGAATAATTTTGTAATTTATTTTTTTCTCTAATATAAACATATGGAAGAATTAATTATGTTGGCCACTTTCCTACAGTTTTCTTCGGTCTTGTATATAATATACAATTATCATTTATCCGTAACAATTAATCGAGGGAAGACCAAATTCTATTCTCCGCTTCTTTCTGTTTGGTACATGCAATGAACCGTGTATCGTTCAATCTTCTCCGTTTCTATTCCGCGTACAATAACCGCACACGGAAATTTCCGTCTTCCTTTTTTGGCTCTGTGTCAAGTGCACGGGTTTCCTTCCCTCACCGATCCTTTTCTTTGTTTTTTTCAATTCTTATAGACTGGAAGACCAAAAATCGGTCAAGTCGCCAGTGGAAACTCCTCTTACCGAGCAAACTGACCACTATCAATCCCATGGGATTGGGTACAGCACCGAAAATCGGCGTGACAGTCATCAAACGTCATAACAAACTCGATCTGCGAGGGTGCGGGGTGTTGGCCACAATATTCATCATGCTTCACGAATATCCCCATCGTATTGGATAATCTCCTCGCCATTCAATCATGTCGAGACATTATTCTCTCTTTTAATTCTCTTTGAAACACTCTAAAAACCGACGATGTCAGGTCAATCGAGTCCAACGGCGGAGTTCCGGGTTCAGAATTTTGACCCTTTTAGGAAGTGGGAAGTGAGTCGATGCAGTTAGACGAGTTTGCGATCAACGGTGCTTCCCTCTCTCTCCGCAGTCTCATTTTATGATCGTTTGTCACCCGACGTCTTCTAGTAGGTCATTATATTAATGAAATATCGAAAACTGAAACAACTGTGAGCCGATTTCGGTTTCCTGCCCGCCTCGCGAGCTATTCCGGCCTGCACGGCCACGCGACTGCATTTTCGCGCGATTCCCTCTGGTCTCCGGTCCGCGGACTTCGGGGCGCGGGCTGACGGATCTGACTGCGTCGACGTCCGCGGTCGCGGCAACGGCAGCGACGGCGGTGGCGCGAACCAGGATCACCGAGTCCACCGTTGCCTACCGCCTAACCGAGGACTGATCACTACTGCGCCGGCGGCCTTGCCTGGCCAGCCTCTTCTCAAACTGTCCTTCCACGTTTGTGCATATGCGATCTATAGGTATGCATGGAACAACGCGCAGGAGCAAGCAAACAATGACTCATAGATCCGGGAAACGATTAAGAATGAAGAAAAATTGATCAATTCTCATTTGATGATGTATTTATTTATCGTTGTACACCCTGTATACGTATGTGACGCCGACGGCGTTGGACGGCGTAGCGGCGCGCTATGCGGCCTTAAACCGCGACGCCGGGACGCCGCGACGCAATCAATACCTTCGACCGTGCCTCCCTGCCCTCTTCGTCCTCTGCCCGCTAGCTGACGTACACATACACACACTGAGATGGAGTGAGGGACGCGCACGTGTGCGGGTTACACCTGCCCTCTGCGCGACCCCGCAGACCCTCCGGGTCCTCGCCCGTCGATCGCTAGCCCCTCGCGTCGCCCGAGTGTGGGCACGGAGCGGAGGGTTCTGACGTCTCTGTTGCCTGCCTTATGCCATGCACTTCGATCCAACACCCTGCCTGACCCCCCGGCCCCGTCCTCTTCCCGATTTCACCCCCGTCGTACATCCCTTTCGCTATATGTATACCCACCTCCCGATCATCGTTACGTCAGGCGAGACGGACCAGCGCCATATCGACGAAGGGCTAGAGATATGGATTTGTTGTGCATGTGTAGAGTGTGTTGTTGATTTTTTATTTTTTTTTTGTTTCTTTTCCGAGGGAGTGGGAAATCGGTGAACCTGGTTTTTTTTTGTACTCTTTAGCTAGACACCCTTTCGAATTGTTTTTTTCATGTATCGCGCTGATACTGGACAGCGTGCTATTTTTATTCGGGAATGTTTATCGCGCAGCTCGATATATGCTTGTTTCTTTTTTGACGGGGTCAACGTTTTTCTAATTCGATTATACGAAGCGGTGGAATATTTTATTTATTTATAGATTATTATCTTAGGGATTCATACATTGTATGATGATTATGATTTATTGCAAAGTCTTTTCGTGTAGAACAATCGATAGGATTATTAGTCTAGCTACTTTATGACTGATAGTGATGCACTTCGAACTCGACTCCATTGAACCGTCCGTCTCGAAGAAATTCTCACCCCTCACCCCTCACACATTTTGTGTTTCGCTTACATTTTTATTACACAAAAAGTTTTTTCGGAATCAATATTGACTCGAATTTGAATATAACGAAGTGGCTCAGATTATTTGTATCATTCAGCTCTGTAAATGGGGGTGCAAATCAATTCACATCAAGGAATGTATGAAATAGAAGGAGGCTTACGTCCTTTTCAGACCCTGTCGCAACGAAAGCTCTGCGATCGTTGTGAAATGATGTACTTTGAGTTCCTATAGTTATACATAGTTGTGTAGTATCGCTTTTTTTTTTTTTTAATTTCTCACCGGGATACTTCCGCTTGTGCTCCGCATCGACTTCTCTCGCCAGGGCGAAATACTTCTCCTTGATTCCCTTGGCCATGTTCTTCCACAAGACACCGAGCCTAGATTCGCAGGGGGGTGAAAAAAAAATGTAAATTAGCTACATGATTTGATTTTCTATCATTTCTTTCATTTCTTCATCAGTTAATTCCTGAGAAAGTCGTCCTAGACAAGATTATCTGTTGAATTGGTCCATAATATTAATGTTGATCATAAAAAAAGAAAGATGACAGATTATTTTTTCCAGCTTTATGGATCCGAGAAGCACGGAAGTGACCGAAGCCTTAACGCGGAATTCCTTCCGGTTGCTCGGGGGAACACCCGCCTCTGCCTAGTGCCTAGAGACGACGAGGCTGAGGGAGTCGCGCATAAGCCCAAAGAGGTGAAAATCAATTTCTGCCTCTCTATTTTTCAGGCTCTACACTCCGTCCGCAAGTATCGATAAGATCAGGAGCTTATAACGAACCAAGCGCTCCGAGAGGAGCGACAAGTCTTCCACTTTATCGATCCCACCTCGAAATTCGTTCTTCTTTACCGACAGGGTTTATCGATCGACCGCGTTTACCGCGTAATTAATATCCAGAAGGAGGCCGGAACGTTGTTGCGCTGATTTCATCGAGCCGTAAGATAAATTGATCGTGGCTAACCGCCGGCAAATTAGCATTCAGTCTGGTCCGCGCCATTAACCATTTATTACGCTATAGTCCGAGGATCTTGCACGAGCATCAAACGTGAAGTCGAACGACGAATCGGAAGGAGGAATTCGCCGCCTCCTAACAAGAAGATCCTTATTCAGGCGCGTCGGCAATAAGATTCTTATTCAGAAAGAATTGCAATAACAAGACAAAATTGCAATAAGATCCTTCTTCAGGAAGAATTGCAATAAGATCCTTATTCTTCAGGAAGAATTCCAATAAGATCCTTATTCGGGAAGAAATGCACTAAGATCCTTGGTCAGAAATAATCGCAATGAGATCCTGATTCAGAATAAATGCAATAAGATCCTCATTCAGAAAGAATACCAATAAGATCCTTATTCGGAAAAAATTGCAATAAGATCCTTAGAAAGAATTGCAATAAGACCCTTATTCAGAAAGAATTGCACTAAGACCCTTGTTCAGAAAAAATTGCAATAAGATCCTCGTTCAAAAAAAAAAAATGCAATAAGATCCTTATTCGGAAAAAACTGCAATAAGATCCTTAGAAAGAATTGCAATAAGACCCTTATTCAGAAAGAATTGCGCTAAGATCCTGGTTCAGAAAAAATTACAATAAGATCCTTATTCAGAAAAAATTGCAATAAGATCCTCGTTCAGAAAAAAATGCAATAAGATCCTTATTCGGAAAGAATTGCAATAAGATCCGGCTTACTAGCATGGCGCGAAAAATATGAATAGGGATCTTATTGCCATGCGAATAAGGATCTTATTGCCGACTCGCGTGACTAACGATCTTTTCGTTAGGAGGCAGCGAGTTGAGAATCTCGAGCAATTATTTCCGCGCATAAGTAGAATAGAGACTTTTCCTCTCTCCAACCCACGACAAAGAGACGTTTACAGATTTCGGACCATCAACCCAAGACGCGTACTGCCTGTACCTCGAGTCTCGGAAATTTTCCGATGACTAGATAAGAGTAAAAGTCGGCGTTGAGATACTAGCCTGACGCTTATGTCCTTGTTGGACTCCCTGGGGTTCTGAATGGCCAATTTTTTACGCCACTCATTAGCGAAGAGCATAAAGGCGTTGGCTGGCCTCGGGATCTTCTGCTTCCCGGCCGAACTACCGATCCCGGCATACTTCGAGGCTATGACGCCGGTCCCATCCGTGCAGATACCGCCTCGCTGCAGGTGGACCTGGAGCATATTCGCGACGGTCGTGGATGCGGCGTCTCTTCGACGAGGGGGTTTCGGCTTTATGCATATCGCCTTCCTCGTCGAACCGTCGCCACCTCCATTCTCGGCGAGGATGCTCATGAGCTGATCGGTCGATGACTTTATCCTCGGGCTAAATTCCTCCATCATCGAAACTGGCGACGCTTTTTCATCATCGGTCAAATCTTCGGTCTTCACGTCTACTGAAGAGGGTAGAGAGATTTTTTTTTCGAGGGGAACGTTTTGGATCAATGATTGAGAAGAGGGAAGGATGAACCTCGCGCTTACCTTTTACTCCCACGATGCTTGTGATCGTGTCACATTTCTCCATATTGTGGAAAGCGGAAACTTTCGGCGTTGGGAGTTCGGGATCGATGCGGCAGCGTCGTATTGTTAGATGCGTTTAACAATCGGTTTATCAAATAGTAACGGACATTATTACAGCTAATCGGCAATGTCTTTATCACAACTATAAGCTTCGTTGTTGAGGCGCGAATCCAGTTGTTGAAAAAATATGAACGATTTTTTTTTCCTGTCAAATTTTCGTCGTCAAGCGTTACTCTTTCGGATGGAAGATGGCCGATATTAACAATGCAACGCTATGCGCGACGATCACGTCGATATTTATCGATGGACGAGCCGCAGCCTTCTTTCGTTTCTCCCGCCTTTGTTTCTGCGAAGAGACGATCGTCATTTCGTTCTCTTTCCAACCTCCAGCTTCGGTCGCCTCGCGATCTTCGATTCTGACATTCTGACTGTCAATAGAAATAATCGAGATGATCAACTGCCCGGAGATATGCGAGTGTGCGAATAGGGGGATAGATTACTACGGCGTTTTATCGCTGAGAAAAAATTGCCACGATTTGGAGATAAAGAGAGCGTGAGATAACGGATGAACGATAATCGTGGAATTGACGTTAATTAACATTTCTAAATACAATTGAATTATTGGACCAGATTTCGGAGATTGGCAATTCATTACAACCCCGAGAGACAAAGGGACGAAAACGTCCAGGCCGTGTTCAGTCTGATAGCCGAGGCTTACGACGTACTTTCAGACCCGCTGAAGAGAGCAATATACGACCAGTACGGCGAGGAGGGACTGAAGCGGGGGATTCCCGGACCCCGAGACTTCATTCAACCCTACGTTTTCCACGGAGATCCTTTGAGGACTTACAGGCACGGGGAGTAATCGTGGTCGTCATAATGAGACGCTGTAACGATCCCTAAGCCCTCGATATTAACGAACCTCCTCGTCCCCTCAGGGATTTTTTCGGCACTCCGAGCCCATACGCCGATCTTCTGGACGTCCTAGCCAACCCTTTGCCTCTCTACGAACTGCCGGAGGGAAGAGGAATCAAGAGGAAAGAGGAGCCGCTGATAAAGCCGCTCTTTCTCACTCTCAACGAGGTTTTATCGAATTCATTTTGGCGATTTTGTATTTGATTATCGACGAAATCGGCAGGTTTTCTTTGGGGGGATGAAAAAAATGAAGATCCAGAGGCTGGAGTTATCGGGGGACGGGGGATCGACCACCGTGGCGAGAGAGAAAATTCTTACGATCCCCATAAAGCCGGGTCTTCCCTCGGGGACGGAGATCCTGTGTCCCGAAGAGGGTGACCAGGGTCCGACGAAAATACCCGGTATATTGGCGATATCGATTTCTTACGTATCTCACTGACGACTGGCGGTCGCGGGAGGGTCGGTTACGGGGGTTAATCAGCGATTCAGCGACGCTTCATGCGGCCCCAATGTACTTTCGCGTTTCAAAACCACGAAACAACGCATCCCTCGAAACCCACCGTTCTTCGTACAGCCGGGATTATCACCGCCTATCGATTCCCATTCCGCGATAAAGATACGCTGTTGGAAATAAAGATTTTTGGCGATTTCAATATTTTTGGTGGTGTGATTGAAAGAAACACAAAGTCAAAGCTACGTATTGAAGGCTAAAATGATACATATTTGGTTTATCTACTGGGACAAAAAAAAAAATACATGGGATTTTTCCCTCACAATTTTTGATTCGCTCCACGATTTTCTATATGATTCTTCGACCTCAAACAAGCAAGCCCGAATTTTTTCCGATTTTTCCCACCAATCGGTAATAAATGTTTTTCTATTTTTGCTTCAGCGTTTCAAGCATTTTGAACAATCGAAACGCCATATTGCAACGTTATGAAGATTCTTAAAAAATTACCGAAAATTCCAGAATTAAGCACAGAACTTTTGGTAATTTTTTGAGTAATTTTGTAACGTTTAAAAATCTTTCAAACTCTGGAAAAAAAAATGTATCCCGTCATTGGATGGGTGTCAAAATGATCCGGATGAAAAATAAGACTTTTGAGAATTTATTGAGATTAAAGAAAAAAAAAAAACATAAAAAATTAACGGTAATTGGCGTGAAAAATCTGAAAGAATTCAGGAGTTCTTTTTTGAGATCGAAGTGTCATCTATAGAAAATCGTAGAGCGAAACGTTTGAAATTTTCCAATTTTTTCCAACAATATACGTATTATTCTGTGAGGATTTAACAATCGTCGTATTCATCGATACACAGCCGATATCATATTCGTCACCGAGGACAGACCGCACGAATATTTCGTCAGGGACGGTCAGAACCTCGTTATGATCTACAAGGTATTCGTCAAAGAAGCCCTTACTGGATTTCACGTAAAAGTTCACACCCTGGATGACAGAATTCTGCGGGTGCCCATCACTTCCGTTGTCTCGTAAGCATGAGCTCTACTGCATTTAGTATCGATTGATCCGGTGTGTAATGATCGATTTATCGCCGTTGAAGACCAGATTACGAAAAAATCGTTGTTGGCGAGGGTCTGCCGCTCGTAGAAAATCCCAGGGAACGCGGTGACTTGATTATACGTTTCAAAATCGAGTTTCCAACCCACCTACCGAACGCTAGTAAGAATTATATCGAGAAGGCATTCAGGGTGTCGTCGGCTGCCGGTGACAGGGCTGACGCAAATTTCATTCAACGGATTATTTTGGACGAGAAATTTCGGAGAAACATCGATACTGACGTTCCAATGGACGGGGAAATGGGGGAGGAGGATAATCAGTGGAAAGCAGTCTGCTAACTCTGATTAACAATATAATCATACAATTTAAGCTCAATCGTTTTATTCACTATACATCTGTGAACGTGATTTCGAATACCTACTTTGTCACAATTAATATACAGGGCGGCCGATTTCACGTGTCGAAAATGGGAGGGGCTTAAAGTGGCAGAACTTTGAAACGGAACACAGACGGCACAGAACTCAATGATGTCTTAAATCCGTCGTATGGACGTCAAATGTTCCACGTCATGACGTCTAAATCTCGTCTTAGCTCTTAGAGACGTCTATAAGAGACCAAACGACGTCTTCAAGAGATAAGACTAGATTCAGACGTCAAAAAGTGGGACACTTGACATCCAGACGACGACTTTTAGACAACTTTGAGTTCTGTGGTAGCTGGGAAGCTTGGATTGTCAGCTTTGAAGTGCGTCTTTGACATTTTTGACCGTTTTAAAGTTATGCCACTTTAGGCTCCTCCCATTTACGACACATAAAATTGGCCACGCTGTATATGATTCCAAAAAATCTCTTTTTGATTGGTAGACTGAGTCTAGTATATTTCGCTATCGTTAGATTCTCAATTTTTGAACTCACGGGACTAGATGAACGAAATTAATTAATTTTCGGTCCCTACCCTACTGATAATTAATTTGGTTCGCCTTGTTCGATAAATTAAAAAATTGAGAAAGATTCTTTAGAAATTTACAGAAAATCTAGTCTGTTTTAATTTGTGTGAATCCTCGTACTGCATGGTCAATAAACTGAAACAATATTATAACATTCATACGACTCCATTTATTCATAGAATTCAAATTTATTTGTTAAAAAAATTTCCTAAAAAATCCAGGTGTGTTGAAAAAACTTTCTCTATGGTCAAAAGAATCAGACTAATGTCAGCCTGAAACTTCAAGCAACTTTAGTCCCTTCGAATTTGAATTCGAATTCAAATTACTATAATGAAACGCGTAATCATTGAACATAACGACTACATTATACATTCAGTTTTCTCGTTCGGCGATGATACCTGAAAAACTCTAAGAATCATGAACAACGAGGCATTAGATTCAATTATCGATCCGATACCTTGCATGCCTAGTATATCAGCTACTAGCAAGTAATTATGCAACGTTGGTCTTTACCCGGTTGAAAAAAGGTCGAGATTGTTGTTTTTTTTTTTTGACAAAAAAGATAACTATTAGCCTGAATTCATTAATCTTATCTAATATGTTACACAAAATATGACTATAATGAAACAAAATATATTAAGAATTTCACATTTTAAAACCATTGGTAACGGTATGACTAATAAAACTAATCTATATCAAAGTACGCAGGTCTGCGCATAGATCTCTTGGAGGCTCTGTGAAAAATGGCGCGACGTTTGAATTTTATAAAGGAAGCACATAAAGGGGGGCAGAGAGTTGGGTATTGGATTATTAGATGTGAGGATCGACGTCCACATTGCAATGAAACGAGCCAAGGCTTGCATGACATTGTTGCAAGGGGCTATTGACTTCGATCTTTGGTGTACAGGTGACTTCCGACTTCCAAAGACTTTCAGAGACTTCTTCCATTTCAGTATTATGAGGAATTCTTAGAATTCTAACCGAAGAGTTCCAAAGACTTCCATAGACTTCCGAAAACTTCCAAGGACTTGCAAAGACTACCATTTGGGTATTTTTAGGAATTCTCCGAATTCCAATCGATGAATTTCAAAGACTTTCAAAGACTTCCGAGACGAGTGTACATAGAACTTCCGAAGTGAAGATCAGCCCCTCGCATTGTTGTCCATTGTATGGAGAAGCGAATCTAAACAATTATAAGGGGGGATCTTAGATCCACTTTAGTTAAGGATCGAGTCATCGAATTTTTGGCATTGCCAAAAAATGTGTTTCGGCATTTTTTCTGATTTATCACAGCTGCACATAGAAGTTATCAACTAGAATTGGCGATACTTTTCGAATAATCGAATGTATCAATATTTTTCTCTGATTAATCGATTACTTTTTGTCGATGTTTTTACTATTCGATTCTTTTTTATTCAACATCTGAAAATTCGATTTTTACGTTTTTCATTCATTTTTTTTTTTTTTGTGTCTTCCAATACAACTGTTCAACAACAGCCTGGCATCACACGAAGGTGGGAATATTGTGAATAATGTGTATATTTGGAAAAGAAACGGGTTATAATAATGAACAGGGTTTTTTTCGCAATAATTCCTCATTTATATTTTTACAAAGTTATCGACGTTTGTAATCGATTTTTATTTCATATATCGATTTTTTTTCCTCCTATCAACAATCTTTGACACGATCGGCGCCATCTGTCTGCCTCCGGTCGAATCATTCGAAGGTTGTTTCATAGAACCTCATCGAGATGTCGGGGTGATTCGGACATGGTGGGTCTGCGTCACGCGATGATCGAGATAATGTCAGAATACGTATCATCTCAGATGATACTTTAATTCCATATGTATATTTATATTATTATCTTTTCTCAAAATCACATGACTCGATCCCAGCACGTGACTTTATTTACAGTTGCCTTTCAGTCTACACTCGCGAAATATGTGTATGGTGCAGTGTTTTTCACAACAGCATTACCACGATATGCGGTATATTGTACATTTTGTCAGAGCGATGTGTGGGAAATCTAGTCA
This sequence comes from Euura lappo, assembly GCA_018257835.1. Classification (NCBI taxonomy): domain Eukaryota; kingdom Metazoa; phylum Arthropoda; class Insecta; order Hymenoptera; family Tenthredinidae; genus Euura; species Euura lappo. The sequence goes on along the minus strand of JAEUYN010002101.1, from coordinate 76,354 downwards.
TACTTAATATCGATATATTAAGTCCACACGACCCTATTTCAATAATATAATATGACTTTGTTCAAGAAATTATTCTCAACCAGAAAAGAATCGAATAAATATTTTGAATCCCTTATTCCTCATTCGACGCACAATAACGGGACCAGCGACAGGTAAGAGAGACTGGATTATTCATATTCTCATCGGGATCCTGTTTGAAAAAAATACAAATAAAATACAGAGAATGAAAAAACACGGTTTCAAAAATGAACTTAAGGCTATTACGCCTGAATTACTTCTCACGTTGCGTGTCAATTGTCACATAATCCTAACCTGTACGTCAAAATAATACAAATTTCGCTATTCAACTTGTGGCGAATAAGTTTTCTAGTCGATTTAGAGTTTCGTTTTTTTTTGTTTTTTTTTTTAAATTATGAGGTGTTCGGTTCTCGTTGCAGGAACTGCGTCGTCCTCCAACAGGATCAAATAAGGGTTTTGTTATTCCGAGAATGTGAGCGTCGAGGGGAGAGAAAACTCCTTTTCGACTCGTTAGCCGTTGAGAAGATAAGTTCTAGACCTCGATGCGGGGTTTTGAGGAAAAACGGAGAACAAAAAGACGACGTTTACACGGAGGTTGACGACGAGTTCATCTACGAGGTATGCGGAGGACCGGTTTCAACGATTTTTTCATCTTTTGCTACCCCGGCGTTGTTTAATCCTTCGATTTTGCTTCTAGCACAAGAGAGTCGAGAACGAGGATGTAAAGTCTTTGAAAGAAGTCGTCTTCGGCTCCGTCGCCATGACTTACAGAGGACCTTCTTTCAAGGTGAGCATCAATCTCACCGTCGACCGATTATAGATTCATTTCTTGGAGCAACGCGATGCGGTTTGGAATATAATAAGAATATACAGCAATGCGATCGTTTTTAGCCCGTAATAATCAAATTTTATCCTTTCAGCCCCCGAATCATCGAGTTCAACCTTCGAAATAGATATAATTATTTAAAGACAGCGTAGCAAACAGTTTTTTCTACGAAAGTACGATAATTCAAGAGTATCTTTCTAAATTATTGCGAAAAAATATTGAAAATTGAAAAAGTTATGAATTTTTTAGTAGAAAACCGTGTTTTTCGGAACACTTTTTTTTCAGGAATTATTTTTAGTACCTATTCATCGATGAGAGAATATTTTTCAACACTCAAATTATGTCTGAATTTTTTTATGGAAATATAACGCCTCGTCTCGCGTCAAATTGACCCTGTGTGACTACTTAGGCGTGATTATTACGGAAATTGGAAAATAAACAAGATTCGTGTCTCAGTCTAAGCCTACATGCGCCAGAGATCGAAGACACAAGCACAGCACACGAGATTTTCGCACGGCTGATCGCACTCTGGTGTAACGCGCTTGTTTACGCAGCTTTTATCGACAATTTAGACTATGAATAACTTTTTATTGCTACATCGATGCGTAAAATCAATCGTCATGTAATTACTTTCACAATCATTTGATTGAAATAGTATGAAAAGACAGATCTTTTGGCCAGTTGAGGAAGGTCAAGGATTTCAGATTGAGTCGCAGTATTGAAATTAATTGAAATTGATGTAATTTTCAAAAAAAGTTATGAACTGTGAGTGAAAAAAATAGCCAATGGTCAAATTTAAAGACGTCATATCACACGTACTCAGTATCTGAACCTTTTTTTTTTGTTAAATTGAGTTTAAACGAGAGTAAATTGTGTATTCATAGCAATTTTGAAGGATAAATATAGCAGATCTCCGAAAATTCAGACCTTAAAAATATCTGGTTCACAGAATTCGCGGATAAAATCATGTTGATTTGTGTTTCAGATTCACGCTATGGACTCTCCGCGTCGTATAATGTGTACAAAGGTGTTTCCGGCCCCGGAACACACGTCTTGTAAGCAGAGGTGAGCCAAGATGGTCTTGAGCAATTTAATTTTCCAGATTACCTTTTAACAATTTTTCATTAATACAGTCATTAAATGTTGCAGCGAAAGGCACTCATGCGAGACGCTCGGAAATTCCATTAGCATGGACGCCGGCTCAAGCAGCGGGAGCATGCTGGCTGTCGGTAGGAAACCAATATATTCATACTGTATTAAGACTCTGTTAATATTTACACTGATTTACACTCGACTCAATCACATTGTAAGTTCTAATTTCTTCTTTATTTTCAGTTTCTCAGTCTAACATAGTAAATTCTTACGGAAATCGACTGAGTCCAGAGCTTAGAAAAAACTCAACCAGTTCAAGCACCGGGAGCAGTTGGGATATCGACATTTCCCTCGCACCACCAGGCGGTGGTAGTAAGTGAAAGTTTTCTCGGACTAGATCCGCTTGATTTTATCTTCTTTGTTATTTCACTTTTATTAACTGGCTAATCATCTTATCATTTTTCTTCTCGCTTTAGGCTCTCAGTCTTTGGAAAGCAGCGGATCCTCAGGGGTCGGCAGTTTGTCTAGTCTTCGGCGAAGGTGGCTCCGAGCCGTCTCGACTTCGCTGAGCCGGTCCGAGTCGGAGGACCTTTTCGGATTCCAATACTCATGCATGGATGGTTCTCACGATAATTACGAGAACCGAAACTGGCGACACAAGACTAGAATCGGTCTCGCAGTTTTGATCGAGTTGACTCAGGGGCACGAAAAGTGGGTCTAAAAATCCCTCAAAGTTTTTCTTGTCACCAAAGAATTGAATATGGGATAATGATTCTTGCCAGGAGGATGGAAGCCCGCCTCCTAGAGCACGTCGCGTTATTGGAAGGAATGCTGGACCGTCTTCGTCGATCTTGCAGCAGAGGTGGTCAGAACAAGGGCAAAGGACTAGTGGCGAGGATGCATCGAGCCTCTATGCATTGCGCGTTGTGGCTACTGCGGCTTTTCATGGACTCTGCTAATCTGCCGGCTCCGTTACTCTGGCACAAGGTTCTACTGACTCCGAACACCTCGGGGGAGCTGAAAGTCCACACGCTAAAACGCAGTCTTCAACTGATGTGCCGATTACTCGACGACGTTGATACAAAATCGACGAATTTGTAAGACACAAACATAATTTTTGGTGCCTTCTTAACGAATTATTAGATTCTTTGTCTTATTTACAGCTTCCTCAGCACCCTAGTCACCGCCGTCTTGACGCACCACCTCGGCTGGGTGCACACAGTGTTGTCTTCGGGAGATCGACGATTGGTAATTATCGATTGATCGAATTTCGCATAGATTTCTCTATCTATCTTTATCTTTGTATTTTTTATCCTATCGCAGGTAGAGACATTGACGAAGCGATACCCTTGCAATCCGCTCTGGGCGCAGCTTTGTGATTTGTACGGGGCTCTCGGTACGCCCTTGAAAGTAACGCACACGGTGATCGTTGGTGAGACAGAAAAGTCCGACCTGATCAATACGGTGTTGACTTTCTTGTCCTACTTCATACGCAGTGGGAATATCGAGAGGCGAAGAGAGCGCCGATGTTCGCCGGAGCGGGAGCTTCGAGAGGCTGTGAATTTGTTGAAGGATTTAGAGTCGAAGCAGCGTCCTTCTCTGTTGAAATCCAAACGCGCTTCGAATTTCAGCACCTTCAACGAACCAAATTTTTCGGGGGGGAATTCTCCGATTCGACGGAAAGTTTCAGAGCGAAGAGCGGAGTTTCCTCTCGATTCTACGAGCTCAGTTTCTCGTACTTTGAAGCTTAAACGGAGCGAAAGCACGCTGCAAAATCTAGCCGCTGTTACTTCGGACTCCGCCAAGCCGGATATTAACTATTCCATGAAGCAGAAGTCTTTCGATTATCCAGAGTCGGAGAAAATCTTTGGAGAAGACAAAGACCAAAATTCAAATTCTGTAAAAATAGTCGTGAGCGAAACTTTGCCTCTGGAACGACAGAAGAGGAGAGAATATCTTCAGAGAAGTGCGCCGCTCAATGAATTGGAGAACAAGATCGACGACAGAGAATTTGAGGACGCTTTTCTCGACGCCAAGCTCGAATCTCTGGCCAGATACCAAGACAACGAGTTCGACTCGAATAAATTGTGTTCGAACGGCATCGACGGTATAGATTCGTCGGTTCTGGAGGCGAATCAGACCCCGGGAAATTTGGGGAAAGAACAAAACGTTCGTTTCGTTCTCGGAGGCGAGGAGAAGACGACGAATTTCAATCTGCATTCCCAGGACAAATGTTACTGCCAGTGTTCGTCGGCGTTCCCAAGAGTCCCGAGCACCTCTGCGCAGCTGCCTGAAAACGTATTGAGAAAAATAATCCAAAGAAATTTCCCTGAGTCTTCCAAAAGCATAGAGAAAACCAGCAGCTCGTCGGCCAAAGAAAGGTCCACCGGTTTCTGCCCGAATTGTTTGGGCGAGAGCTTCGCCACTCTGCACAACTACGAAGGGAACAGCCTTCTTCTCGAGACTCCGACCAACGCTACCGAGGTTCTTCGCACCTGCAGCAACGCCAGTAGCTCCGTTGGTAATCGGGGGGTCAGAATCAACCGATGCAACAGTCTGGAGTACCTCATGGAGGCAAACGGAGTCGTCGAGCTCCCGATGCCGAGGTCGAAGAAAGTCGCAGGTGCGAAGAGCGAGGAGGACCAGCAGGCCGGCTTGGCGAGTTCCCTCCAGTTCGGAGGGGTTCGGAATTCGAGTATTCAGAGAAAGGCCGATCCCTCGAACACCTCGCCGGGCTACACCTGGGGCCTCGTCGCCCAGGGGCTTTCGAAAAGGAAAAAGAAAAAACGGAGAAAGAAAAGCCCCGACAACGAAGGAGACCAAGAAAGCGAAGACGAGTGGCTCGGATGCGTCAGAGACGAAGTCGAGGCCGCGGTTCATTCCTCAGTCGTTGACCTGCCGGTTACAGAGGCACTCTGCATCGTCGCAGATGTAGACAGCTGGGAAGTCGGGATACTCTCTAATAACACACCGCCGCTACGGCCTCCGCTGCCCGTTGGAATGTCGCGGCTCGTCGCCAACATGCTAGAGGCGTTTTCCTACGTCTGGCGAAAATACCACTCTCCCGTTCACGTGAGTTTCTCACACCGAGGAATATGAAACTCGATTACACAACCCGATCTTATATACGCAATCAATAATGGATACGAAATGATAAAATTGCATTATTAGACACATTCAGATTGGACTCAAGGTGAATGTTAATTAATGAAAATCAGATCGGCGACATCTGGATCGGACACGAGGTGGATATTAATTATAGACGATCTGGCGTAAGGGTGAACATAGATCTTAAAATTGCAAAAATGTCAAAACAGAGTTTTGAATGGTTTTCACATGATTTTAGGAAGAATTTTTTTTTCTGTCTATGATGCACGAAATAAAATCTACCAGGTGACCGATTTTAATTTTTCTGGTCTCAAAACGTTCAGTAAAGAGAAATTTTCAATATGAACAGAGAACTTTTTCATAACTTTATTTTTACTCGAGTGATCGTGAAAAGTAACGTATGAAGACAGAAAAACGCTATTTTATTCTAAAAAATGATGAATATCTGGTACAATTTTGATCGGACCAAGGAGTTCTCCGTTCATTTTGAGAAGGCCTCTTTACTGAATAGCTTGAGACCAGAAAAACTTGGATCAATCCACCTATAGATCTTACTTCGTGCATCATAGACAAAAAATATTGTGTTCCCAAAATCGTGTGAAAAACATTCTAAAATATGAAAAATGACTTTCGGCAGTTTTGGCGTTTTTCACATTTTAAGATGTATGTACCCCCTTAAACGAGTATCGAATGCACACAATCTTTTTCGGACACAGATTATTTTTCAGCGCCACCCATTGACATACGTGTGCCTGTAAAAATAAGTAATTCAGATATTCAAATCTGGAAATCTGGGTGGTGCTGAAAAATAATCTATGTCCCATTTGGTACGAAACTGAAGCTAGCAGCCATAATTAGCAGCCAACAGTGCTGAATTCAATTGAAATGAAAGAATGAGGTCGACGTATGAAAACTTGTTGTGAAATATTATGAAAAATGTATGCTTTTCAAGCATTTATAAAAATTATAGACCGAAATCTGTACTTCTTAATTATACTCAGGAGAATCTTAAAATTTTTGGCTGATAGCTTCAGCTTGATCAATTTGGTACATGTAAAAAAAAAAAAATGGTGCCCAATAATGCAAGTTTATTATTTTGTGTCCATTATTGACTGTTCTGTGCCAACGGGCCTTTCTTTGAAACTCTGTTTCTGTTCATTTATTGCGTTAACGTATTTTTCTCTTATGATTCTTCTAGTGCGTCGGAGTCCTGGAGGGTAAATTGAGGGAGATGTGGCTCCGTAGTGAAACATTGGCGGAGATGTTGATGGGTGCGGAGTTGGAGGACGTGAGCATAGACTCGTTGACCGACGCTCTGGACCTGGACGCAGCTGACATACCTGTGCTACTCGCAGTAGCCGCGACCCACTCTCCGATGGTGGCGAGAAGATTTGGGCTGAGCTTAGCCTGAGCTCGGTCATTCATATCCGAGAGGCGTCGTTGTTCCCGAGAGATTTTAGGGGAGTTATAGCTGATCATCATCCTGCCGAAAACGTTGGATAATAATTCTTGTATATTTGAAAGAAAAGAAAAACCAGCATAAACAAAAAATAATAATTAGAAACCAAATAAGATTGACGGTAGTCAAGAAAGAAAAAAAAATGTTATCTAACTCTTATTATACTTAAGCGACCGCATAGAGACTAAGTTTTTTTCTTCTATTTTCTGTTCTTTCTTTATAATTTTAGTGTATTGTAATAAGTATGATAGGTATATTATTATTATAGTTGTATGTATTATTATTTAGGAGAATAAATAATGATGACTTTTTTTCTAACTTTTTTGTTGACACCGTTATTTCCCATTCTCCCTGTGTAGATTCGATAACTCGCTTTCTCATCTCTATGATTAATTTTGTTTTTTCCCGATCTGGTTCCATTGTCTTCGCGGAAAATTTCCATGTCGCTAAATTCTGGGATCTGTCTTTAGACTTTTTTTTTATATTCTTACTAAATTATAATTATATTCTCAAATTAACTGCGGCTATAATTTTCACCACTTCTCACTGGAACCATGCAGATCTGTCCGGCTGAACCGTAAGTCGTCTTGTATTCATACGATAAAGAATCCAACGAGAGTTAATGTTATCTAAATTGCCTTCTTACATCGCTATCACACAATTATTTGGTCTGAAGTTGAATAGATTCAAGAAATCACAAAGCAGGAACCTCGATTTTACTCATTCATAATAAATTTAGTAATATAATTCATTCGATGTATATTTTTTTGGATCAATAGGCCATCCATCGAACCTCCACTCTCTGTGATAGAGGCGAAGAATAGGCTGCGGGTTAGTAGAAGACTTGAGTCTCATAATCTTCGGTGGATATAGCGAAAATTGATTATTCTCATGGATCGAAGAGAAATCGAGATTTTTAATTGAATTTTAATATCATCTTTACTATAATTGCCTTACAGCTCGGTCATGACGAGTGTTGCAATTGCTGTTGCTGTTGCATGCCGCAACCCAAGTGTCTCGTGAGTTTGATGAACTATTTACTAAAGATTAATGTGCAACAATTTAACAGCCGTCTTCAAATAAGTTCATGTTTGTTTATCGATTTCAGAAATATGTGCAACCGGAGAAAACCAAATCTTATGCGCCTATTCGAGTAAGTTATCGCTTTTTGATGAACAATAAAATCTTCATTGCGTAAATTATTCAATTTATCGGACCAGGCGAAACAAATTTATTAATTTTGGGTTCCCACCAAGGACAGATTCTTCCTCTATTGGAGGGTGCAAACCTTGGAGAGAGCGAAAAAAAATCGATAGGAAAAATCAATTCTTTGTTTTAATTTAATTCTTCGAGTAAAAAATAGAATCTTCAATTGATTCTAGGTTCTATCCGTTTTTATCCATCACTTAGAAATATGAAATGGGCGACATAAAATCTATCTATTTCATTTATATTATTCGCAGGCAAAACTTATTCACGCAAATTGATAAAATGCTATGTATGCTGCAGCCTAATTCTTTGCCCAATTCATATGATTTCGTGTCTATAAAAATCTATGGGTTTACATAGTCTTTCCAGATCGCAGACTGTAAAAGACTTAAGTCCTGTGTATAAGCATAGGAGATAAGTCTTTTACCCCGAGCCATTTTCAGATAGGTCTTTTCCAAAAGGAAACGAAAACATAAGACAATATTAATAGCGGCCGTCGGTTTGTCTGTCGACTAGGTAGATCATGGAATCCAAATACGCCCAATGATAGTGGATCACGTTATGATATTATAGCAGGGATAATTTAAATAATAATAATCATCATCAAATATCATATAAGAGAATTTCTCTGAAATTATTCTTCCACAACAATTATGCATGTAATCAATTTCCTAGTACTACTACAAACCGGATGTCCCAATGGAGGATGACACGACTTATCGTCTCTCGTACTGGGAGGGTCCGAATTCCCCCGTTGAGCCCTTTCATCCAGAGGATAATCTGGTCGTTGGAGGAGGAGAAATATCCGACGATACAACGCACAGGGTGTGTAGTGAATACTTTTTGAATAGCTTATTTCATTCGTTATACTATTTTTTTTCAATTTCTTTTTTTTTTTTTGCTTCTTCAAGAAATTTTAGCAACATACATAAAACGGTCAAAAAAATATGATCCACCTATTAAACATCTACCATAAAATGCTAGTTGAGTTATCCGGGGAATTGGTGTGTCAAACCGGAAGTCCCGATAACGCCCTGCCAAAGACAGCTACTCGGAAGGGGTCCGATGCAAGATGTAACAACCCAGAAGCACGATTACACTTGGAAGCTGGTACCGCGCACTGAGCCCTTCAAAGGAACCTCAAACATCCGTTCTCCATGCGCCACGATGTCTGGTAGGTTCTAGCAGCTCATCAGCTATACCCAGCTTCCCTTTCGTTGTACTTTGTAATCGCACAGATAAATTCATTGATGATTATTGCGTGTCTTTGAATGTCATCCAGACGACACTACCTACAGATTGAGCTACTATAACTACAACTGCTTGTCGCCGATAAAGTCATACGCTCCAATTCGAGAATACTACAAATCTGATGTCCCCATGGATGGATGTACCACTTACAGGCTCAGCTACTGGCCCACGGAAACACCAGCAAAGGTTTGTTCGAATTGACTCCTAATTACAGAAGATGATTCAATATTCGTGAGGAATGGTTTTGCAGAACAGCCAACCATTGTCCAAATTGAGATCAAAAGTTCCTCCGTTATTTTCCTTCAAGCCACCTTTTTTGAAAGGAAAAATTCGTTGACTATAAGATTATAGTTGCATTATATTGTGACTTCCTAGGTTCCTTTTTCAGTATTCACTGCATCTGTCCAAATATTGTGCTGGGATAAATTGAGAATATTATCGCAATAATTAAATTAACAATTGGACTGACAAGTACTTCGGAATCAGTTATATACATGCTTCATTTGTTCAAATTTACAAACGCACATTTTGGTTTCATACATGACTAGATTTGGCCGTATAAAGTTAATGAACGAGACGACAGATTTGCATTTTTTCATATCGTCTCGCTTCTTCGTCATTCAGGAAGAACATCCGTGGAGTAAGAAGGGCGAATATCATCCCCCAGTGAATCCAATGGACACTTGCACAACGTACAAATTGAGCTACTGGCCCAACTGCAACGAAAAACCGAGAAAGCCTTTCTCGAATCTAGACACAGAAAATATCTTGAACGCGAAATGCTGCTTCGATGACAATACTACTTACAAGCTAAGCTACTTCGGATGCGAAGCTGACGCCAAGAGAGAACCGATCAGACAGTCGGAGAATCTCACTCTGTCACAATGTCCTCTTTCTCACGACACAACAAATCGGGTATGATGAATAAAATAAATCATAACAATCAACGGAAGGTTCATTAACGGTGTTAATCAATTAATTAATGTTTTCTCAATTCACTCGCAGCTGAGTTATCCGGGCAACTGGTGTCCGAAACCAGAGTCACCGATAACCCCGTGTCAAAGACAACTTCTGGGAAGAGGACCGATGCAAGAAGTCACGACACAGAAGCACGATTACACCTGGAAATGTGCTAGCGGTGACGGAGACAAATTCCGACCGATCGACAATCTCGAATTCTCTCCACTTCCGTTGGAATGTGAGTTTTATTCGAATGAAATGTTGACGCGGATTACGTTAATAATTGCGGTTCATTTTCAGGCTGCACGACTCACAGGCTCTCGTTCATGCCAATAAACAAGAAATCGATAGTCCCGATAAAGTCTTACGCGCCCGAGAGGAGGTACTGGAAATCCGATGTTCCAATGGAGGGAGAAACTACCATGAGGCTCAGTTATCAGCCCGTCGAAGTGGCCGATAAGGTCGACAAGCCTTGGGGTGCCAGGCTGAGCTACCACCCTCCAACAACGCCGATGGAAGACAACACGACTTACAACCTGAGGTCAGTGATCATGATCGGTAATTATATTTTTACAGACGTGAAGATCGGCATTTGGTTGGGTGACATTTTGAGAAGGTCTTTGATCGTTGGAGTCGCCTCAGACCTTGATCCATTACGTTCCACACGGAGAGATTGCACATCCTCAACTTTAACTTTCTATAATTCTATTTCTGTTTCTACTATAATTCAAGAGCGTTTCTCAATCCGTTCTATAGATTCATCGCTTATGTAAAATAACGGATAATCTGAATCTTGACATTGATGATTTGCTTTATAGCTACATTCCTCCCGGCACTCTGGTTCCGTTGCCACCAGAAGCACCGCCGTGTCCACCCTCAAATGACTGTGCGAGTGAGTTTTTAACCATGTGTTCTTTGTTCCTGATACCGTCGTCGATTTACAATCATTTTTTCTTTCCTATCTTAGATTTTGGGCAATGCTGCTGCTAGGTCTGCGTGACTCCAGTGGACGAACGTTATACTGGACCCGAATATTTTTTATTCGTTTTTATAGGTAATTTTGTATTGTTTTTTTGTACACGTTTTTTTATATTGTTTTGTACACCGTCTCGTTTGATAATATAAAGTATGAGAAATATCAGCGTGCTGTTTGTCATAATTATTTCTTGTGTCACCGCGTCATGATGTGAAAATTAATTAGCGATTATTCTACCGCAACAGTCCGCGTCCAGACACCACGGATTCCTCGAATATTTCACGAGGCCGTGTGAAAGTACGAGTGGGTGATGGCTCGGTTTGCGTGTCTTGCAGAAAGTGGAATCCTCGCATCTCGGTCTCGGGCGTTTAAAATAACTAATGAAAATGGAAGGAAAAAATAGCAATTAAACGGCAGCCCATCGATACGTCGATTAAATAATTTTCTACACATCTGTTTTTGTGATGTTACTCAAGACACTCAAGACTACTTTTTTTCATAGAAATTTGTGGCACAGATACAGTTGCTCAGATATTCCAACAGCTAACTTTGAACTTTTAGTTGATAATTCACGATATTTCACCAATATTCTTTTTTATTGCCAGACTATAAAGAAATATTTATCGTCGTTGTAACGCATCTTTTTATTCTTCGATCCATAACCAGCGAGTGCTAATAATTATTGTGCAACTATGATTCGTCCCAATTTTTTTTTCTAAGCCTGATAATCGAAAGTGTAAGTGAAGTTCTTGAGAATACTCGAACTTTGGACGTCGTTACTTTTGGTGTTTGTACAAATTTTGTAATTCGGAAATCTGAGCAAATTTGTTTAAACACATATCGATCTTTGGAGAATAACTTTCTAGTAGATTCTGGTGTTCTTGAAATCGAGGAACTTGTATTATAATTTTGAAAAACTATCGATTTCCGGTATTGTGAGAGTGATTTTTCGATAAGATCGCGAGGCCCGAGATTTATAATTGAAAATAAATATTCTATTTACCACGACCTTTACAAAAGTCTGCGGTCGAAAGTGAGATGATACAGTTGCGCGATCGCATCTCTTTCATTCTCCGAACGTTACAGTCAGAATGGGCGCGGCGAAATACATTATAGAGGGCAATGGATCGCCTCGGCTCTCGTCAAAGGAGTGTTTTAATTTTTTTCTTTTTTTTTTTTACCGTCCTACGGCGACGAAAAGCAACGTAATGAATCGATTACGCAGCCTAAGGAGAAGGAGTCCAAATTGAATGCCGATTGGATTCTTCACTGTATTCGTACTCCTCCGTTGATATGACTTGTCGAGATGCTTTCTTGGCGAGAAGGGGTAAAGTGAGAGTCGCTATATAAAGGGGATTCTTCACTTTCCTGAGATCACAGTTACTCGTTATCCTACATTATAAACGTTTTGTTGCCACTATTTAAGTTACACAACTGTTACTAAGACAAAATGAAATTCCTGGTGAGTACTTGATCGTTTATACTTGGAGAAAATTTTTAAGTACATTTTTCGGGTGTGGCAAATTTGTCAAATCAGTGCAAATAGGAATTTCGACATCGAATCTATCGATATTATTTTAATTATTTCAGGGAATTGAAACATAACGTTTTTCTTTTCATGGCTTACTTGAGCTTTTCTGTACAAATTTGAGACCACAAAATTTTTAGAGATAAAGTTATACGATAATATGAGAATATTTGGGATAAAGTGGCTAAAATGACGTGATAATTTATCTGTACAGTAAACGGGGCATCCGAATTTGCTTAATTAGGTTGTATGGGCAATTGAATTTATGATACCCGCATAGATATCTCGTTTATTTACCTAATGTAAACAAACACGCCTTTCTCGTACGGCAACGTGCTCAGCAGGTGAAAGAACTCGAAGATTCCATATCCAGTATTAGTGAGTTCGATTCGGATTTTAAAAAGCGATATTCAATTTGTTTAAGCACCTGAGTGATGCGATCGTAAACTTTGTTAAATATAAAAGCTAGTTGGAGTTTGAAGCTGAAATTGATTTTGGAATTTGATTCATTTTTTATAACATTTTTGAAGAATTGCCAAATTCAAGGCATCTTACTTAGACTGCAAACAGTAAGTTTTATTGAAAAATCAACCCTGCGAGTAAAATAAAGATACTTTCATAGTTAATTTTAGGATCTAACATTTTACAGGCAAAATTTTGATGAAAATTGGAATATCAAGTTCTGTACAGTCTTTTTTTTTCATCAAATCATTTATTCCAATGGAAAAATCGAGGAAGATAAAATTTCATAATTTTACAAGAATTGAAATTTAACATTTTTGAAAAGGGCTTCAGGATGTGAAAACAAAAATTTCCCAATCCATTTATATGAAACATACGAGAACGTTTGGAAAATTCAATTGAATAGCCAAAATCTCGCTTTCACTCATAATTCATACTTTGTTCAAATCACGAGATAAAACAATTTTCAACTCGTAGATTTTTCAAGAACGATGGTTAAATTAGAAATTCTAAGAGATTCTTCTATTTTCTTCTTGTTGAGTCATGGAATGTAGAAAATCACTGCATACATATTTAAATTGCAGAGATGACATCGCCATACAATTAGGTATGCAAATATTTATCATCATTCTGAACCACTCAGGCCTATGGAATTCGACAAGGTTCTCCTCTTCTTGCTGTTTTTTTAAAGAAAAAGTGGAATTAATAGTCCGTGTGAAGCGAGGTAAGATTAGCATTATACAGATGCGGTAATACTTGAAGCAAGACATGGGATGGGTCAGGAGTTAAATGACCGTAGCTGACATTTCGACCACACTTTCACTCATCTGCCATCGACGCTGAGGCCCCCGCGAGAACCCGAGGAATGGTCGAGACGGGATCATCTCCCTTGAATCGCATGCGTAACTTTGACGAAAGCGAGAGTTCATAATGATGCAATGATTGATCTATATAACCAAATATGTGAACGGATTACCTGCAGCAGCAATTAGGGTGGAAGATAAAAATGCCCAGACAGTCGGGACGAACGATAGAGTTACATAAATGGAATTTTTTTTTCATGAAACGAGTAACCAAATTTAATTCATAGTTGTCGAATCGATGAATCAATATGTTAATTCAAGTCGACTACTACTCATTGTCATTGTTAAACGTTGACTCAGGTGAGGACGATCAAGTCACGATTTTAAGCTACAATACACTCAATTCTGAATTAATGATATGTAGACATTCGTGAAGGGACTGTACGAGATATTGACATAATAATTCTACCAAAATGTCAATCAATTGTCGAGAAAGAATACAAATACATATATTTTTTAAAATTATATTGGACCTGATAGTTGAAAAGGTATAAGTAAATATAAAATCAAAAATTATGTCTTACTGTGTAATCGATCTGATTTTGATAAACGAACAGTGATTGAACATGACATAAAATTCAAGGAAGATCGAAATTTACAGAGAACAGTCCCAAAAATTTCAGTTTCACAATTCGAAACGATTTCTCGAAGAAAAATTTGTAATCCTATAATAAATATTGTTGAAATCGGTGTTATCGATTATAGATCCTCGCTCAGAGGAATCTAGTCATCTATACCGCATGTTTTACACATTATTATAAGTATTGCATGATGTCACACTTTCTCGATAAATTACACGTCACGTTTATCCATAAGTAATTGAATAATCGTCAATGACATGGATTTTACGATCCATTGTGTCACACTGTCAGAGTGACTGAAAAAGTGAATACAAAAAATCAACCACCTGATTTAATCCCAGAACAATGAGTCGACTATTGACTCGGATCTATTTATAGACTCGCAATTTTTCCATTCGGCTATCTAATTACAGACTCAGACTCTTCTATCATCGTCTTCTGAATATCTTGAGAGGAAAACAGTCATTAAGACAGATTAAAAATAGTAGAGATATCATTCACTCTAATTGTTCATTGCTGAGATGTTGTTGATTGTTGATGATCATCGGACGTAATTAATGTTCCTCTTGTTTGTTTTCAGGTCATAGCTACGGTCTTGGCCGTCGCCTCTGCGAGGCCCCAGCGTGAACGCGAAGCGTACACCGAAGAAGTCAGTAGGGGCAAAGACCAAATCATCGATGACAGAAGAAGCACCACCACCGTCATCCCCATTCTCCAATGGAACAAGCAACAGGACATCGACGGAACCTACAAGACTAAGTAATTCAAATTTGAATTCCGTCTACTTCATGGATGCTTTCGTTACACACAAGATCTGTAGATTTACATATTCGAATCTCTTTCAGCGATTATTACAAGGAACGTGATTTTTAATGGGGGGGTTAATCATGATCGATATCGATATTGCGATGTTTTATTGATTGATTTTTTTTATTAGTTACGAGACCGGAAACAACATCAACGCTGAAGAAAGTGGTTTCATCAAATCCCTCCAAGGAAGCGACGGTGAGATGTATCCATCTCTAACCCAGCAGGGTAGCTACTCGTACGTGAGTCCCGACGGGACGATCATCAGTGCCAGTTACATCGCTGACGAGAACGGATTCAGAGTAGTTGGAGACCATTTGCCCACCCCACCCCCAGTGAGCGAAGAAATTCAGAAGGGTCTTGACCTCATCTACGAGGGAATCCGTCTCCGGAAGGTAGGAATATATTCGAAACTCACTCAACATTTTATCGGTTCTACTGATGTAGTTGAAGAAAGTAAAGTTGATTTTTTTAACTGTGAGAAGCAGTCAATCGTCTTGAAAGTATGATTAAAGGAGCTTCAGGCTACTTGAAAGGTCATTAAAACACAATTTTAATGTATGTATATGAAAAAACTTTTAGGAAAATATGAGCGTTCGTAATTTTCGTTATTTTTGCTCCACTAAAGTCCTTGAATCGATAAGAAACAGGTATGAAACTAAATTCGAAGATTCAATCAACTTTTTTGCGCCTAATGAACCGCAACCGCGGCATCTTTATCAGTAGTAGCACTCAGTTTCGGTCAGGCATCAGAGTCTCGGAGAATCTTGCTCTGCTGCGGTTCTCAATAAATTCGATGTCCACACAGCAGAAAATTCGGTGGTCCACGAACCCACTCAAATTTTTGGTATTGTTAGTCATAATACTGACTCGAACAGTCAAGCATAAGACAAATTTTGAAATAAACTCGATACTCGAATGGATTTACTGGAACACTCAATTTTTTCTACTCTGCGCACAGAAAGACCGATTTTTAGTTGATTTAATTTTTTCCAACAAACCACTAAACGTTGTTCTTGTTTTTATAGGAGGCAGACGAACGTGAGGCAGCATCAAAGCCTGCACAGCAGATCTCAGCTGCTCAGTCCGTGGACAGACAGAGAGACGATAAGGAAAGAATTTACAGGCAGTAAATATAAAGCCTCAGCCATCATTGCCTCCTAGATTCCTTTTCATTTTCCCTCTTTTCCTTTGCGCTCCCTTCTTCATCCTTCGGAACGTTCCCTAGATCCTTGAAAAATCTAAATCGTTTCCCCAATAATAATAAAAAAACATAAAAAATCGGAATATTTTGTCTTTCAAAAAACCCAAATCCTTTTTTTTTATTTATCAGTTTGTTGAGATATGCTCATAAACGAGGTCAGAAAGGAGGTTTGAAAGCTAAATCATTTCATGATCTCGTTTGGTAATTGGCGTGACTGTCCTAGTTAACATATTTTGCGAAATTATATCTGTGATTTCATAATTAGTCGTACCCAGACGGATAAATTAATTATTTTGAACGTCGCTCGATATTAGTTATAATTTCTGGACTACATAACGAGTTATGGAAATCTAGGTAGCCTACTTATAATACCTACGCGCACGTGTTCAGCAGCGTTTTTGCAGATAAAGCGACAAGTCGCCACGCATAATCGCTTGCAATAATCATAACACATGACTTCATCGATCAAGATCGATTGACCAACACCTAAGCTGTTCGAAAAGAAACAATAAGATTATAAACACAGTAGTTAATGCGGTTAAATCGAGTAGATAGTAGATACAAAAAATTGATTTCGTTTATTCTATGTTATTCGATGTAATTAAGCTGATTAATCGGGATTAATCGTAACCCGTGACTGATCGTAGCTATGTACACGCCTATAGTGACGTCAAAACACCGCTGCACAACTTACTCTCATGTAATTACTTACAGTGAGCTCAGCTTTTTATTCATCATCACTGGATTTGATGTACTGAAGAATGACGAAAGCATCTCAGCCTAGTATTCTATCAGAATACCTAGCCTATGAGCAAATATCAGAAGAAGCACCTGTTGAACTTTCGAACGGTCTTTTGAATTATTTTACATATATGTACAAGAAATTGAGTTTACTAGGATAATTTTATTATCGGGAAAGATTCATTTTCATACTGCATTACGTAATACCTATCGAAACGGCTCTGTAGTATTAAAACAATATTTTATTCATTCGATTTTCGATTAAAATTGGTTAAATGTGGGCAGAAACGCTTTTTCTTGACGTCAGAATTCACAATTTCAGCGCCATATTTGAATAAACTTATACAACCGAACCTCCAATAGAAAGCGAGAACTAGGAGATAAGAAGAGTGTTCTGAGGTAAGGGTTTTCACAGATAGCGTCAGATGGCGGACAAGAGAGGTACCGAAGTTTAAATTCACTATTTTGCATTTCAACGATCATACGATGTCTAATATTTTTACAATAGTTATTTTACGTTATAAAACGAATCCGGACTCTGGTCCCTCGATATTTCCAGGAACTTGATCCGTACGCTCGACATGTTCAACTTGCGTAGCACGATGTTGCGAGTCTCGGAAGGCAGGAAAACTTGATTCACCGATATTGAATACGTGGGTCGTTTGCTTTTTCACCTCTGAAAAGATTTCATTATCAATATTAGGCCACTATATGAACTGATTCAGGATTCTGCTCGAGTATGGGGCAGTGAGTTGTCACGCCGGCAGGTATCCTTTCCGCATCATATGCCGCCCGCGCAGTTTCGTAGTGCTTACACCGCGACGTGCCACCCCTTGGTCAGAGATAATGCCGCAGGTCTGCATCCAAAATTATTGCGACTAGCGTTACCGCGGACAGATCGCAGCTCATCGCCGATCCTAACCTCCGAACAGTTTGACATCAGGCAGCTTCGGTGAATGAGGTTATGTTTCATCGCGATGTACGATAATATTTCGTCATTTTTCCAACGTTTTTCTCTTATTGTCACAATGTTATCACTCACCCTACGTTTAATAAAATCACGTTAGCAATTCTGACAGCTAGCGGAGTAGCGGACGCCATGACACATACAACTTGGATCGATTTATTTCTATCGATATCGACTTTTAGCGTATGTATATGATAGTTGCTCACTCGCGACCGAGATGGCGTTGATGGATTCACAAAATGGTCGGAACCAATCAACGTGAACGGCTGCGTTCAGACAGCCTATCACTCCTCGAGTTTGGGTCTAGCGCTACGTCACAACCAATCAGCGTCGAGAGTATCACGTCACGGGTACCCCATGGTCCGCGCCCTCGGCATATAAACGATGCGAGACGAGCTGCCGGCACATTTCTCCGGAAGCGGTGGAACGCATCACTATCTTACATGAGCAAGTGTAAGTTCCATCAACCCTGGTCAGATGCGACCTAACCTTCGCATCGACATGAACCTGATTTTTTGTCGGCACATGGACTAACGTCCGATAACTGCCGGAACAAAATAAAAATAAAAACCTGATTATTTTCCCTATAACATTCCTTTCCTTTATCGTTTTTATCCTTTCGATAATTAGATTGCGTATTGCAATTCCGCGGAGTATAGTCTCTGATCTACGGGTAAATTAATTTTACCTAGCGGTCGAGTTATTTCTCCAACGAATTGCAATACATTCGGTATAGTGAGTTAATTAATAGCTTGTCCCATATCACGCGGCAGTCACAGCTTCTATATAATATTATTCTCAGTTTAGCATTTCAATCTTAGCGTCTTTCTGTAATACTTGCGCTATTCTTTCAATAATTAGATTGGGTATTGCAATTCCACGGGGTAGCTGTAATCAACGAATTGCAATACATTCGGTATAGTGAGTTAATTAATAGCTTGTTCCATCACGCGGCAGTCACAGCTTCTATGTAATATTATTCTCAGTTTAGCATTTCAATCTTAGCGTCTTTCTGTAATACTTGCGCTATTATTCTTTCGATAATTAGATTGGGTATTGCAATTCCGCAGATTATAGTCTCTGATCTACGGGTAAATCATTTACCTAGCGGTCGAGTTATTTCTCAACGAGTACGGCACATTCAATGCGTGATTAGTGTAGCTTGTTCCATGTTATCACGCGGCAGTCACGGCTCTGCTATCAATATTATTCTCCCAGGTTTGGCATTTCAGTCTCAGCGTCTTTCTTTAATAACCCACGCTATTCTCGATAATTTAGATTGCCTTGTGCAGTCCGCGGAGTATAGTCTCTGATCTGCAGGTAAATTCATTTTACCCTGTGGTCAGTTATTTCTCCAACGAATTGCAATACATTCGGTATAACGGTGAGTCTCCGCAGATTGTAGATTGTCGCCAACGGGTAATTAATGCATATTACTCCGCGGCGGATCTGTAACTCTAACGAGATTCATACCGTTTGTTATCATTTCAAATCGGTCCATGTCTTATAATGATTCCTTGGATATTTTCTCGATTTATTTCACTCGGATCCTGCCCCGAACTAATCCACTCTGTTTTCTTCTTCAGTTTGCAGAACTTTAACGAGATGGGAAGACGAAAAAACACAAAGGACCACGATCATCCAGAGAATCCGAAGGGGAAGAAACAGCCACCTCCGAAGATCAAAGTCTGTGCGTTTTGCCAGAAAGTTGGCCACACGTCACGCTTCAGCAAACAATGCGGCAGATCTTATCGCAAGCAACCAAGCGGCGCCGAACCAGTTCCAGGAACCAGCACAGATTCGGGGACCTTGGCCAAGGACGTCGTACGGTGTGCATCGTGCTCCAAATATGGCCACAAACGAGCATCGTCCAAGGCCTGCGACAATTACCAACCACGTGCAGCGGAGCAGAGCACAGGGTTGGCGACGAAGGACAGACAGACGTATTCCATCAAGTGCGGTTTCGGAAGGATATGCAAGAATGACGTCGTCTTCAGGCTGGTGAACGAGGACGTCCGTGTCATCTCCAGATTCCTCATCGAGTCCTCGTACCTGATCGAATACTGCGTCCGCGACCCCAAACGATGGCTCGTTGGCGAATGGAAGACGATGGACGCTCAGCCCGACATACGAGTGATGATGATGCATCTGACCCGTGGATACACTCCGAACGCGAATAAGAGACCGGGCCGACAATTCTACAGCCTTTTCGCAGAGTACATCGCGATGCGTGACGTGCACAGCGGCGGTCCATTGTACGAGAACATTCATCGTGGTCCGTTATACGATCAGGCTTGTGCGGAATTTACCAGAAATTTCGCGACAAACGTTACGACGCACGCCGGAGTGCGTGTGCGTAACTACCTTATCAAGATAGCCGGGATGCCACGAACAGACGCGTACGATAGTGTCGACGCGTTGTTTAACACCAACGCACGCCCTGTGATCATCGACGAGGGCAACCCGTTCAACGACTTCGACGACCTCGACTTCACCGAAATCGACACCAAGTGGTGGAAGTTCGTCGGGTTCTACCAGCGGCTCCAGCAGCGTATGCTGGAACCAGCGACGGAGGAGGTCCAGCAAAGGGACACGGAACGTCGAGCCGCGGCTGAAGAACGTCGGCTAGCGAGGGCTGAGAGGGCTAGGGCGCGCGAAGCCGAAAACCCACGCAAGGGAAAGTCCCTGGCAAAGGCGAAAAAGAAGAAAAAGCCCAAGGTGCCCGCTGCGGAACCACAAACTTGGGGAAAGGGGTTCGTCCTGGTTCCCATATACAACGTGGGTGCTAAACACCTGTTGTACGACACGGGGGCGGTCCAGAAGCTTCTGATTCGTGCAGAGGACGAGAGCGACGGCCAGCACCCGTTTTCGGAGTCTCCGGAGCCAGTCAACAGAAATCCGGGCGCTTACTCAAAAGACCCGCTGGTGCTGTGGAAAAAGTGCTTCCAGATACCGGAAAAGCTGATTCGGGATAAGAAGTTTGCCTGCTCCGTGTCCACCAACGGCGTGGACGTCTCGATACACTGTGCTCGACCGAAGCCGGACGACGAGGAAGACGCCACTCCGTCGAAACGTCGCAAGCTTTCGACGACAGGCAAGGCCAAGACGGGGGAATTCGACCGACGGCACCCGCTGAGGGACCACGCGAGTGACTACACTCGGATGGTCGGCATTGACCCCGGCAAAAAGTGAGTATAGTTCGTTGTGTGCCACCCCCCATCGCTGATGGCGATTTCAGTTCGGGTCACAGTTTAACAAACTTGTTGCATTTTCAGAATCGCGTGCGGCGGAGTGATTCGAACGAGCGACGAGGATACCGACGCCGTCGATAAGCGGGCGAAAAATAATCAGCAGAGGATCTGCCTAAGCACCGCAGCATTCCGATTCAACAGCGGGTTCTACAAGCGGGAGAAGCAGCGCGTCAAGTTGACCGGGACTGTCGATTTGGCACGGCAGAATCTTCTCGCTACGGAGCGATTCGTGGGGCTAAACACAAAGGACCCCGACAGGTACGCGATCGTCACGGAATACCGTCTGCGGCAATTCAAGTTATGCCAGGCCACGTACGAGAAGAGGTCGGTCACTCGGCTGCATTGGCAGAAGAAGTGGCGTACCCAGCAGACCACGGACAGATTGGTGAATTACCTGTCCACGGGAGAGGATACGCAGAAGCAAAAAGGACATGCTCGGAAGAGACGAAGGAGAAGGAAGAAGCCTGCTGACGAACAAGAAGAGGATCCCGCGATGACGCTCGTCGAGGCACTTGCCGGGAATATGAGCATCGACGAGGATTCCGATGACGGTACCAGTGGTGCAAAGGTGAGCACACTGTGACTGCACCCGAGATAAAGTTGACTCATTTTTCTGTCGTTTTCATTGTGAGTAATGTTGCGTGATTCTGATATCTTTCAAGGCCAAGGCGGACGACAACCACGACTCGTCGAGCGACAGCGATTTCGAGATCCGCCGTCCCCAGTCGGCGAAGACGGGGAGAGGAAAGGGTCCTGCAGCAAAGACCGTCACCAGGAAGCCAGAGTTGGCACTTCCGGGTCCTTCGAAGCCATCGACGAGCTTCACGCCCAAGCCGGCCGAGAGACGAAAGGTGAGCACACCGTCCCCTGCACCATTCCTTGTGTTTCAATCGACGTTTCCAAAGCCGTTGTGTGACTAATGTTGCGTGATTATGATATCTTTCAAGGCGAAGGTGGTGGTGGTAGACAACGACTACGACTTTTCGAGCGACAGCGACTTCGAGATACGCCGTCCCAAGTCGGCGAAGACGGGGAGAGGAAAGGGTCCTGCAGCAAAGACCGTCACCAAGAAGCCTGCAGAGTTGGCACTTCCGGGTCCTTCGAAGCCATCGACGAGCTTCACGCCCAAGCCGGCCGAGAGACGAAAGGTGAGCACACTGTGATTGATCCCGACGGGGTGAATAGTTTTTTGTAATAATACCGAATACGAGTGCATAATTCCGACATCTTTTCAGGCAACGATGAGCAGCACTCCGTCGACGAAGAGAAAATCCGAATCCGGCCAAGGAAAGGTTCAGACTCTCGTCGTTTTGGGGCAGTTCAAGATCCCCAAGGGCACGAAAGGGAGTCCCGGAGCACCGCTCACGAAGCTGCTCAAGCGATTCAATGACCGTGCACACCGTGGCCAGAAAGATATACACATCGTCATCGCTGACGAATTCCGAACCACGATGAACTGCAGCCAGTGCAATCGCAAGTGCACCAAGATATCCACCGGCAGAGACAGATACCTGTACTGCGCGCCGTGTGGAATCACTTGGAACAGGGACGTGAACGCCGGCCAAAACATTCTGAACCTCGGCCTCGTCCGCAACGGATTGGTTCCGGACGGGTACATGCCCGACGCCGAGAACTTCAGTCGCAGCCGCAGAGTTGCCCGATAATTATTAACTATTTGTTATTGCAACAAATGCGTTCCGAACGCCGATTTCGCGATCGGTTGACTCGGTGCGTCAGCGATGTCTCACGACCGCTGTAATTAATTATAATTAAAACAATGATTTGAATCGAGATTTCGATTAGAAGAAAGTATACTTGTACTTCAAGCTACCCCAGGCTACTACTTGTTCAAGCACCCCAAATTCCAGTGCCACATCGTTCATTTTTGAGGTTGGGATTCTACAAACTGACACATAACCTGAAATATCCGAAAATTACTGACTTTCTCGCGTTGGCTAGAAATGGTAGAACAAAAAATGCGAAAATAGGATACGCAACATATTTTCCTATTTTTTCGAATAATTGTAATCGGACATGGTTTGAAAAGATCATAATTCGATTCTCTGTACCTTTTACGAGCCATTTTCAGATAGGTCTTTTCCAAATGGAAACGAAAACATAAGACAATATTAATATTGATCACTTGTTCAAGTTGATATTCATGATAACCTGAATACTATCCGTAGCAGCTGCACATATAGGTGCAGATTTAGCTTCCACTATAATTTTTGTGTGAAGATGTGCGTGCTCTGCGCAGTTTCACGTAGTTTTCGCGACTTGATTATTGCTTTAACGAGAAAAGAAATTTTTGAACTCATGCAACCGATATTAGACGGGAATATCAACGTGCTCGATGAAATTGTTGAAACGGAGGTTTACAAAAACAGGAGCATCCACTTTGCCGCCAAATCAAAAAGATACCGCATGAAAGCATTGGTATCGGAATTCAGAAAAAGGTGGAAACAAGTGACCAGGACGGAAAACACATTCTTCGAAAAATTCGACAGGTGACTCAACGTTCCTGTATATTTAACAATTCATCGGAAAGGTAAAGACATAGAGTAGGTAAAAACATCGTAAAATTATGTCAAAATAAATTTTCAGTACCATTGTAATAAAGATTTGATTACTTTGTTCCAATTCTCTTCTTCCCGAACCTTCACATGTAGAATGGCAGCAACATTTTCTATTCACTTTATTTGCAATCAGCATTTTCAAAGTGTGACTTTACCTCCATCTTCAGTAGCCTTGAAGACCCCTAAAAAACGAATTTCGTGCGAAGCGAAAAGTGTTCATTTCATGTTAAAAAATAATGTCCGAACGTTGTGCATTTCTCATCCCTGTGAACGGTAACCTCCCCTTAATATGAAATGACTTGTTTGTCTGGTCTATAATTTTGTTCATATTTTTCGGATTGCTCTCGTACTTCCCATAAAAAAAGTACCTGAGTACCTAAATATAGGTACATCTTGAGTACCTGTACCTGTACCTAGGTACACTTCGCAAAAAGTACCTGAACCTGTACCTAGGTAGTTAGGTACTAAAAATTATGTACCTTTTACAACACTGTTTGGGACCACTGTGTGCCAGTCAAAACAGCACGGTTGGTAACCTACGGTCTCAGCCTCTAGTGCATAATTGGAGGCCTTATTATTGTATCCCAGATTATGTCTTTCGCTTTTCGAATGTGCGACCCTTGTGTGAGCATTCGTTTTATTGTAAAGGTAGTTTAAAAGTTGAGTGTGAATTCTTTCTCCATTCAATAAATTCGCTGCGTTTCCAATGTATGCTACGGGCAACACTGCCAAGCCCTGCAATTCTCATCAAATAAACACAATTTAGTATCGAAATAGACATATAACCTCACCCTTCCATTTTTAATATCTAATTTTCTATATTGAAGTCGGATTTGTGTCATTAGTTTTGGCTAAAGTTTTGTGATCCTAACCTCCAAGCGATTCATTTTACGAACGCACTTACCTGTGATCTTCTGTGTGGTCAGTTTCTTGCAAAACTCACACCTTCCCATTTTCACTTATTTTTATTCACTACTGTACGTGATTGACGTGGTCTGTGGGCGAAGACGGTGGTCTAGTGGAGTAAGACTCCGGCATCCGTGGATCCCGGGTTCGATTCCCGGATTGTCCGTTAATTTTTCTCATCGGTTTTTTCAATAAAAACTCACCACTTCCAATTATTTACATTAATAATCCCATCTTGGGCGACACACCCGTCGTTATTATTAATATAAATACAACTTAAAGGCCGCGGTGTACATATGAATGAACTAGTCCTACCACCATATAGGCAGAAACAATGATGTACACGACTTGTGTTTATAAACAAGTGCTATAGACAAGAAACCACTTTCATTAATTCTGTCTATTGAATAAATATTTTGTCTAAAAGTAGGCACCATATACGTCAAGTGGGAATAGGGAGTATATCATATGTTTACTGGATCACGTTATGCATATAATTCGACAGTACAGTAAATGACAATAAAAATGAAACCAAATGATAAAAGCTATCTTTATTCAACTGGAAATAGAACAGAGTGAATAAAATAAAGCTTGGTTACATTTGTGAAAAGAAATTATAATATAATCATGCTTAAATCAATAATGGTAATAATAATAAGAGTAATAACAACAAAAGTATAGCAATAATTATAATATACGTATAATATTTCACGGCGAGAAATAAATGTAGTGGGTATAATAATTGTTACATGGAAAAGCATCGATAAAATAATTAGTGCGAATGAATAAATGCGTATTAGATTATCCGCAATATATGGTTATGGTTCCCAAAAATCAAATCGTATACTGGAATGTAGTAGAATGAAATTTGAGCTGAACCGTTGTCGTCAACGGTCAAGCTGTTAGACAGCGTGGATGTATTCATTGCAAACGCCCATTGAATCGAAACTATCACGGACACAATCATGTAGTTTTTGTTCAGCGAGACACGTGTTTCGTTGTGGCATTCAAATTTGAAGTCTTGATGCCGTGAGGCGAGGATCGTACAAACGATTACTCGTTTCATCTCATCTTATGGCATATCTTATAATATATTAAATAATATAATCTTTTAATTGGTGAACATTCGTATAGCCGTGAATGAAATGTCTGCGTTATTCTATGTTATAGTATGATAATGAACGCGGTGCTCTATCTTCGATTTTGTATAACATTCGAACAACAATATAAATTCAATAAACTATGATTATTGATGCAATTTTAATAGATAAAGACTCTTCAAAAATAACTTCTGACGATATAATCTATAATCATTGATGCAATTTTAACGGATAAAGACTCTTCAAAAATAAATTCTGACGATATAATCATCTTATGCACTTGATAAGATAACATCATATAAAATATTCAAGTCATCACATGGATTCTAAACACGTAAAATATTCATAGGAAACTCCAGCATTTTATCACAGCTCTAAATTGACCCAAAGTAAATGGCCGATTTCTGCTGATTCACAGTCGGATCATACTCAGCCAGAAGAATTCTAACGATCATTCTAACGAGGGTGATAAGGTGGTTTATTAATTGGAGATCAACGGCATGTAGAATTTATGCTTTGGGGTGTCCCTGGTGTGCTTGAAAGGAGCTTGTTTAGCGTCAAGTAGAGCAGCTGGACAGGGACCCTGGTGTTTAGGGATAAATTCTTTTTTGTAAGATGAAGATGTCGATGCGGTGCTGTCACCCAGGGCAATATGCGAAACATTGGATCTTCTCTGAACGCGCTCGCCTCTTTGTGTAGTGAAGTTTCCATAGCTCTTGGCTTCACTGTGGGAATAGAATTTTCCACCAACCGTTAAATTATCGCGGTGAACAACTCGTTGTGGCCTTTCGTACGTAGCTGACGCCCATGGATTGCCATCTTTGTTGCTGCGATGCATGGAAGTGAGACTTCGACGATCACTGCTCTGACTTGAATTACTAATATATTGTCCGGAGTCTGCGAGGTTTGATATACTTTTTCGTTGGGCCGCAGCTGTTGACGAAATCGTGTGCAGTGCCTCAGTCGATGAGGTTACTCCTCTGCGGTGCAACACAGAATTGCTTACATCTGCAGCCGAAGAAGAGATTATATTTTTTCTGTGATGGCCAGTCTTAGTAGAAGAATCCACGACTGAATGACCCGAATGTCCACCGATGATCTGTTGGAATTCGTTGCTGCTTGATTGATTTACGTTGTGTCGTGCTTGGCTGGCGGCAGTATGTTGAGTGTGCATCGTGCTATGATGACGTGATGTGTTTGACTGCCGGTTGTCAATGTGTTCAGAATTGACGTAGTCACGTCGGGAAACTACCTGCTGTTGATGTTGATGTTGCTGTTGTCGGTTATTGTGTTCGATTTGTTGCTGTCTCCGAATATCTTGAGTGCTGGTTGACCTGTTATCTGCCAAGTGACGGGTGTTTGAAGACAGATCTCTGGTGATTTGATTATGCGCGTGACGGTTTACATCAGTTATTGATCTATCATCGATGACGTGACGAGTGTGAGAAACGTTCTCTGACCGCAAATGTTGTTCGTGCGAACGGTGATGTTGTTCGTTTTGATGACGCTGATTGTCGACAACTGTGGTGGATCGTCGAGAAACTCCGTTATCTTGGGGAGCGCTACCGATGGGCAAACCATTTCCTGCACCAGCAGGGCTGGTGGCAGAGTTGTCAATAATTTTAGTTGCATGACGCTCCGACACATTTGTGTGCTGAGCATGTTGTTCGTGCGTTGTTTGGCCGAGTATTTTTTGTCCGGTGTGCTTTGTGGTTGTTTCCCTGGTAACTGTGACAACTGAGCCGTCTGGCAGAGTTTTGGTTTCTGTTGTAGCAGCACGCTTTACATCTGACTGCACATCATCCAGTTTAGCAGCTACTTGTCGACCTGTTTTTTTCGTGTACGTATTGTAGTTACGCTGGCTTGTGGTTGACATCACGCTCGTGTCTTCGCCGAGTGAAATCGAAGATTCCATATGTCTTCGGCGATATGTAGGTTTGTCGTAGGTTACGACATCCTTCCCTGTTGGAGTGAACGTATCTTTTGAGGTTGTCTTGGATTCCATAGCGCCGCTGTTGATCTTCAGATTATCTTCGTGGCGTTTGATCTCCACCCGTTCGCCACGAATGATCTTATATGTGGATTTCTGAGAAGTGGTATCCTGAAAGTCTCCAGTCATCTTCAGGTTATCCTCGCGCCTCACTATTTCAGTTCTTTCCACTCGTTTCGGAGAGTAGTCGTCTTTCGGACGACCAACAAATTCACCTTCGGGTTTCAAGTTGTCTCCGTGACGGATGGGTGTCCTACGTTCGCCGGGTCCAACCGTTTGTGGCGTCCTGTGCTCAAAGTCGCCCTCAGGCCTGAGATTATCTGCATGTTTAATTGGTGATCTTCTCTCACCGGGGCCAACGGGATTTCTCTCCGGCCTGTCAAAGTCACCTTCGGGTCGCAAGTTATCGGGATGTCTCTGGATAGTAGCCCGCTCACCAACTACGTGTGTAGTGTAGTCATCTCGTCTGCGGACGTCTACAAATTCTCCTTCGACCCTCAGATTGTCTTCATGTCTCCTGATGTCTACCCTCTCGACCTTTGTGATTTTCTTGTAATCATCCCGCGATCGCCGGACATTGATTTCTCCTTCCATGCGAAGATTGTCTTCATGACGACGTACCTCGACGCGATCGCCTTTCACGATTCTATAATCATCTTTCGAAGTTTGTGTCATTTGCATGTCACCCTCAGATCGAAGATTATCTTGGGGTCGTTTCATGACTGCGCGGTCACCTTTCTTTGGCGTCGATTGATCTTTTGGTACCACATAGAAGTCGCCTTCTGGGTGAAGATTATCTTCATGGCGGATCGGAGTGCGTCTTTCTCCCGGTCCTACTTTAGTCGCAGTCCGTTGCTCGAAATCGCCTTCCGGTTTAAGGTTGTCAGGATGACGAATCGGCGTACGTCGCTCACCTGGGCCAACCTTAGCTGGCTGAGGTCTTTCGAAATCACCTTCAGGACGAAGGTTGTCCTGTGGCTTTTTCACATCCGCTCGATCGCCTCTCATCGGAGTTTCTTCCTTTGGTCTCCCATGGAATTCACCCTCAGGATGGAGGTTATCAGAATGTCTGATAGGTGTACGTCTTTCACCTGGACCAACTTGCAATTTTTCTGGCCTTTCGAATTCACCTTCTGGTCTCAAATTATCTCTCGGTTTTTTCACAACAGCTCGATCACCTTTCACTGGTGCAGTTTCTTTCGGCCGCCGAATGAAATCGCCCTCCGGTTTCAAATTGTCTGGGTGTTTTATCGGGGATCTACGTTCCGCTGGACCTACTGGCGCTCTTTCTGGACGTTCAAAGTCACCTTCGGGTCGAAGGTTATCTTCGTGTCTGATAATCTCCGTACGTTCACCACGCGTCACGTTGTAGTCGTCACGTCTACGCACATCAATGAATTCGCCTTCGATCCTTAGATTGTCTTCACGTCTGATGGCGTCAACACGTTCGATCTTCGAGATAGTGTAATCATCTCTGGACCTATGCACATCCATTTCACCTTCCATCCTTAAATTGTCTTTATGAATAACAATCTCAGATCGTTCTCCTTTCGTTTGAATGTAGTCTTCCCTCGCTCTGCCAATAAATTCACCTTCCGGTTTGAGGTTATCCATAGGTCTTTTTTGAACGGGGCGGTCTCCACGCTTCGGAGTAAAATCGTCCTTCGGACGACCAGTAAATTCTCCTTCGGGGTGAAGGTTGTCTTCATGACGAATCGGTGTTCTCCGTTCAGCTGGTCCAACGGGAGTTTTATGTGGTCGTTCAAAATCACCTTCTGGACGTAAATTATCTTTGGGCTTCTTGATGTCAGCTCGATCGCCATGTTTTGGTGCTTCTTCCTTCGGTCGGCCTGTGAAATCACCTTCTGGTCGCAAATTATCAGGATGTCTAATTGGAGTTCGCTTCTCTCCAGGACCCACTGCAGACTTTGAGGGACGATCGAATTCACCCTCTGGCCTAAGGTTATCCTTGGGCTTCTTGACGTCAGCACGCTCACCCTTTTTGGGAGATTCCTCTCGCGGACGACCCGTGAAATCACCTTCAGGTTTAAGGTTATCGGCATGCTTGATTGGCGTCCTCCTTTCGGCAGGGCCATATGATGTCCTCTCGGGTCTTTCAAATTCACCTTCTGGTTTAAGATTATCGTTGTGTTTGATTGGTGTACGCCGCTCCGCTGGCCCAACCGGCTTTTTGTCGGGCCTTTCAAATTCACCCTCTGGCCTGAGATTGTCCTTAGGTTTCTTGACCTCAGCACGCTCACCTCTTTTGGGAGATTCCTCTCGCGGACGACCCGTGAAATCACCTTCAGGTTTAAGGTTATCGGCATGCTTGATCGGCGACCTCCTTTCAGCAGGGCCATATGATGTCCTCTCGGGTCTTTCAAATTCCCCTTCTGGTTTAAGATTATCGTTGTGTTTGATTGGTGTACGCCGCTCGGCTGGTCCAACCGGCTTGTTGTCGGGCCTTTCAAATTCTCCTTCAGGCTTCAGATTATCAGGGTGCCTCACCATTGCAACACGATCACCTTTCACTATTTTGTAGTCATCGCGCGTTCTCGTGTCAGTGAACTCTCCCTCCATACGTAAATTGTCCGCATACTTAGTGATTTCAACACGTTCTCTGAGAATGAAATCGGCGTAATCGTCTCGAGATCGATAGGTTTGTATGTCACCTTCCATTCGTAAATTGTCAGTATGTTTGATAACATCTGCCCGTTCACCTTTCACGATTTTATAGTCATCCCTAACTCTGCCCACAAAGTCTCCTTCTGGCCTGAGGTTATCCTCGTGTTTGATTGGTGTGCGTTTTTCAGCTGGTCCAACAGGTGCTTTTTCAGGTCTTTCGAACTCTCCTTCGGGTCGCAGATTGTCCTTTGGCTTTTTCGCCTCGGGTCTTTCGGCTGGACGGTACTTGTCTTGTTCGGGCCTTTCGAATTCACCTTCTGGCCTGAGATTATCCTCGTGTCGGATTGGTGTTCGTTTTTCAGCTGGCCCATACGGTGTCTTCTCAGGCCTTTCAAACTCCCCTTCCGGTCGTAGATTGTCCTTCGGCTTTTTGGCCTCGGGTCTTTCGGCTGGACGGTACCTGTCGTGTTCGGGCCTTTCGAATTCACCTTCTGGTCTGAGGTTATCCTCGTGTCGGATCGGTGTTCGTTTTTCAGCGGGTCCGTAAGGTGTCTTCTCAGGCCTTTCAAACTCCCCTTCCGGTCGTAGATTGTCCTTCGGCTTTTTGGCCTCGGGTCTTTCGGCTGGACGGTACCTGTCCTGTTCGGGCCTTTCGAATTCACCTTCTGGCCTGAGGTTATCCTCGTGTTTGATTGGTGTGCGTTTTTCAGCTGGTCCATACGGTGTTTTCTCAGGCCTTTCGAACTCTCCTTCGGGTCGCAGATTGTCCTTTGGTTTTTTAGCCTCGGGTCTTTCGGCTGGACGGTACTTGTCTTGTTCGGGCCTTTCGAATTCACCTTCTGGTCTGAGGTTATCCTCATGTCGGATCGGTGTTCGTTTTTCAGCGGGTCCGTAAGGTGTCTTCTCAGGTCTTTCAAACTCTCCTTCCGGTCGTAGATTGTCCTTCGGCTTTTTGGCCTCGGGTCTTTCGGCTGGACGGTACTTGTCCTGTTCGGGCCTTTCGAATTCACCTTCTGGCCTAAGGTTATCCTCGTGTCGGATTGGTGTTCGTTTTTCAGCTGGCCCATACGGTGTCTTCTCAGGTCTTTCAAACTCTCCTTCCGGCCGTAGATTGTCCTTCGGCTTCTTGGCCTCGGGTCTTTCGGCTGGACGATACTTGCCTTGTTCGGGCCTTTCGAATTCACCTTCTGGTCTGAGGTTATCCTCATGTCGGATCGGTGTTCGTTTTTCAGCGGGTCCGTAAGGTGTCTTCTCAGGTCTTTCAAACTCTCCTTCCGGCCGTAGATTGTCCTTCGGCTTCTTGGCCTCGGGTCTTTCGGCTGGACGATACTTCCCTTGTTCTGGCCTTTCGAATTCACCTTCTGGTCTGAGGTTATCCTCGTGTCGGATTGGTGTTCGTTTTTCAGCGGGTCCGTAAGGTGTCTTCTCAGGTCTTTCGAACTCTCCTTCCGGTCGTAGATTATCCTTCGGCTTTTTGGCTTCGGGTCTTTCGGCTGGACGGTACTTGTCCTGTTCGGGCCTTTCGAATTCACCTTCTGGCCTGAGGTTATCCTCGTGTCGGATCGGTGTTCGTTTTTCAGCTGGCCCATACGGTGTCTTCTCAGGCCTTTCAAACTCCCCTTCCGGTCGTAGATTGTCCTTCGGCTTTTTGGCCTCGGGTCTTTCGGCTGGACGGTACTTGTCCTGTTCGGGCCTTTCGAATTCACCTTCTGGCCTGAGGTTATCCTCGTGTCGGATCGGTGTTCGTTTTTCAGCTGGCCCATACGGTGTCTTCTCAGGTCTTTCAAACTCTCCTTCCGGCCGTAGATTGTCCTTCGGCTTCTTGGCCTCGGGTCTTTCGGCTGGACGATACTTGCCTTGTTCGGGCCTTTCGAATTCACCTTCTGGTCTGAGGTTATCCTCATGTCGGATCGGTGTTCGTTTTTCAGCGGGTCCGTAAGGTGTCTTCTCAGGTCTTTCAAACTCTCCTTCCGGCCGTAGATTGTCCTTCGGCTTCTTGGCCTCGGGTCTTTCGGCTGGACGATACTTCCCTTGTTCGGGCCTTTCGAATTCACCTTCTGGTCTGAGGTTATCCTCGTGTCGGATCGGTGTTCGTTTTTCAGCGGGTCCGTAAGGTGTCTTCTCAGGTCTTTCAAACTCCCCTTCCGGTCGTAGATTGTCCTTCGGCTTTTTGGCCTCGGGTCTTTCGGCTGGACGGTACTTGTCCTGTTCGGGCCTTTCGAATTCACCTTCTGGCCTGAGGTTATCCTCGTGTCGGATCGGTGTTCGTTTTTCAGCTGGCCCATACGGTGTCTTCTCAGGCCTTTCAAACTCCCCTTCCGGTCGTAGATTGTCCTTCGGCTTTTTGGCCTCGGGTCTTTCGGCTGGACGGTACTTGTCCTGTTCGGGCCTTTCGAATTCACCTTCTGGTCTGAGGTTATCTTTGTGTTTGATTGGTGTGCGTTTTTCAGCTGGTCCATACGGTGTTTTCTCAGGCCTTTCGAAGTCTCCTTCGGGTCGCAGATTGTCCTTTGGCTTTTTAGCTTCAGGTCTTTCAGCAGGCCGGTACTTATCCTGTTCCGGCCGCTCAAATTCACCTTCCGGCTTTAGATTGTCTTGGTGCTTAATTGGAGTCCGTTTTTCAGCGGGACCGTACGGCGTTTTCTCAGGTCTTTCAAATTCACCTTCTGGTCGTAGATTATCTTTAGGTTTCATCGCCTCCGGTCTTTCGGCAGGACGGAACTTCTCTTGTTCTGGCCGTTCAAAGTCACCCTCCGGCTTGAGATTATCGGCGTGCTTGATCGGCGTTCGCTTTTCAGCGGGTCCGTACGGCGTCTTCTCTGGTCTCTCGAACTCCCCTTCAGGTTTTAGGTTATCTCTTGGCTTCGTTGCTTCAGGTCGTTCTGCAGGACGATATTTCTCCTGTTCTGGCCGTTCAAAATCACCTTCCGGTCTTAGATTGTCTTCGTGTCGAATTGGCGTCCTTTTCTCAGCAGGACCATATGGTGTCTTCTCTGGCCTTTCAAACTCTCCTTCAGGCCGCAGATTATCTCTTGGTTTTTTGGGCTCTGGTCTTTCAGCAGGACGGTATTTCTCGTACTCAGGTCTCTCGAAGTCACCCTCTGGCTTGAGATTATCAGCATGTTTAATCGGCGTTCTCTTTTCCGCTGGACCGTACGGGGTCTTTTCAGGTCTCTCAAATTCTCCTTCCGGCCGGAGGTTATCCCTAGGTTTCGTAGCTTCAGGACGTTCCGCTGGACGGTATTTCTGCTGTTCTGGTCTCTCAAATTCACCCTCCGGCTTCAGATTATCGTCGTGCTTGATCGGCTTCCGTTTCTCTCCAGGGCCATACGGCGTTTTCTCGGGCCTTTCGAACTCTCCTTCTGGCTTAAGGTTGTCCTTGGGTTTTTTAGCTTCTGGACGTTCGGCAGGACGGTACTTCTCATGTTCGGGCCTTTCGAAATCACCTTCTGGCTTCAGGTTATCAGCATGCTTGATAGGCGTTCTTTTTTCGGCAGGACCGTACGGGGTCTTTTCTGGTCTTTCGAACTCTCCCTCCGGCCGGAGATTATCCCTCGGCTTCGTGATCTCGGGTCGTTCAGCGGGGCGGAACTTTTGCTGCTCTGGTCTTTCAAAATCACCTTCTGGCTTGAGGTTATCCGCATGTTTTATCGGGGTTCGTTTCTCACCAGGACCATACGGGGTCTTTTCTGGTCTTTCGAACTCTCCCTCCGGCCGAAGATTATCCCTCGGCTTCGTGACTTCAGGTCGTTCAGCGGGACGGAACTTTTGCTGCACTGGTCTTTCAAAATCACCCTCTGGCTTGAGGTTATCCGCATGTTTGATTGGGGTGCGTTTTTCACCGGGACCATACGGCGTCTTTTCTGGTCTTTCGAACTCTCCCTCTGGCCGGAGATTATCCCTCGGCTTCGTGACTTCAGGTCGTTCAGCGGGGCGGAACTTTTGCTGCTCTGGTCTTTCAAAATCACCTTCTGGCTTGAGGTTATCCGCATGTTTGATTGGGGTTCGTTTTTCACCGGGACCATACGGCGTCTTTTCTGGTCTTTCGAACTCTCCCTCTGGCCGGAGATTATCCCTCGGCTTCGTGACTTCAGGTCGTTCAGCGGGGCGGAACTTTTGCTGCTCTGGTCTTTCAAAATCACCCTCTGGCTTGAGGTTATCCGCATGTTTGATTGGGGTTCGTTTTTCACCGGGACCATACGGCGTCTTTTCTGGTCTTTCGAACTCTCCCTCTGGCCGGAGATTATCCTCGGCTTCGTGACTTCAGGTCGTTCAGCGGGGCGGAACTTTTGCTGCTCTGGTCTTTCAAAATCACCTTCTGGCTTGAGGTTATCCGCATGTTTGATTGGGGTTCGTTTTTCACCGGGACCATACGGCGTCTTTTCTGGTCTTTCGAACTCTCCCTCTGGCCGGAGATTATCCCTCGGCTTCGTGACTTCAGGTCGTTCAGCGGGGCGGAACTTTTGCTGCTCTGGTCTTTCAAAATCACCTTCTGGCTTGAGGTTATCCGCATGTTTGATTGGGGTTCGTTTTTCACCGGGACCATACGGCGTCTTTTCTGGTCTTTCGAACTCTCCCTCTGGCCGGAGATTATCCCTCGGCTTCGTGACTTCAGGTCGTTCAGCGGGGCGGAACTTTTGCTGCTCTGGTCTTTCAAAATCACCTTCTGGCTTGAGGTTATCCGCATGTTTTATCGGGGTTCGTTTCTCACCAGGACCATACGGGGTCTTTTCTGGTCTTTCGAACTCTCCCTCCGGCCGGAGATTATCCCTCGGCTTCGTGACTTCAGGTCGTTCAGCGGGGCGGAACTTTTGCTGCTCTGGTCTTTCAAAATCACCCTCTGGCTTGAGGTTATCCGCATGCTTGATAGGGGTTCGTTTTTCGGCAGGACCGTACGGGGTCTTTTCTGGTCTTTCGAACTCTCCCTCCGGCCGGAGATTATCCCTCGGCTTCGTTATCTCGGGTCGTTCAGCGGGGCGGAACTTTTGCTGCTCTGGTCTTTCAAAATCACCTTCTGGCTTGAGGTTATCCGCATGTTTTATCGGGGTTCGTTTCTCACCAGGACCATACGGGGTCTTTTCTGGTCTTTCGAACTCTCCCTCCGGCCGAAGATTATCCCTCGGCTTCGTGACTTCAGGTCGTTCAGCGGGACGGAACTTTTGCTGCACTGGTCTTTCAAAATCACCCTCTGGCTTGAGGTTATCCGCATGTTTTATCGGGGTTCGTTTCTCACCAGGACCATACGGGGTCTTTTCTGGTCTTTCGAACTCTCCCTCTGGCCGGAGATTATCCCTCGGCTTCGTTACTTCAGGTCGTTCAGCGGGGCGGAACTTTTGCTGCTCTGGTCTTTCAAAATCACCCTCTGGCTTGAGGTTATCCGCATGTTTGATTGGGGTTCGTTTTTCACCGGGACCATACGGCGTCTTTTCTGGTCTTTCGAACTCTCCCTCTGGCCGGAGATTATCCCTCGGCTTCGTGACTTCAGGTCGTTCAGCGGGGCGGAACTTTTGCTGCACTGGTCTTTCAAAATCACCCTCTGGCTTGAGGTTATCTGCATGTTTGATTGGGGTTCGTTTTTCACCAGGACCATACGGCGTCTTTTCAGGTCTTTCGAACTCTCCTTCGGGCTTCAGGTTGTCCGGGTGTCTGATGACATCAACACGCTCGCCCTTGACTACTTTGTAATCATCTCGGCTTCGAACGTCCGTAAATTCACCCTCTATGCGAAGATTATCTTCATGTTTCGTAATCTCAACTCTTTCTCTCACAATAAAGTCGGTATATTCGTCTCGCGATCTGTAGGTCGAAATATCTCCTTCCATGCGAAGATTGTCAGTATGTTTAACAATATCGACACGGTCAGCTTTAACATGTTTGTAATCGTCCTTGGGTTTACCTTCGAACGGTCCTTCCGGTTTTAGATTGTCCTGTGGTTTCCTAACCTCTGGTCTCTCAGCAGGGCGGAACTTTTCATGTTCTGGGCGTTCGAATTCACCTTCTGGCTTCAAATTATCCGGGTGTTTGATTGGCGTCCGTCTTTCAACCGGTCCAAGCGGCATTTTTTCAGGTCTTTCGAAATCGCCTTCGGGTCGTAAGTTGTCACCGGGCTTAATTGGCGTTCTTCTCTCTGCTGGTTCAAAAGGTTTACGTTCTCTATCCAGGAAGTCTCCCGATGGAAATAAGTTGTCCGGATGTCGCACAATCGCGGCTCGATCACCACGGCCGAAGGGTTTTTCCTCAGGTCTCTCGAATTCTCCTTCAGGAAATAGATTGTCGGGATGTTTGATCGGTTGACGACGTTCTCCAGGTGTATATTTATCCTTTGGACGTCCCTCGAATGGTCCCTCAGGTTTGAGGTTGTCCTGAGGTCGTTTGACATCCGGTTTTTCAGCATGCTTGGGCCCGTAGTCATTCTTAGGACGGCCGTCAAAGTCTCCTTCGGGATGTAGATTGTCCCCAGGTTTAATCGGGGTTCTACGTTCGGCTGGCTCAAACGGTTGACGTTCTCTATCGGGGAAATCTCCTTTTGGAAACAAGTTATCGGGGTGGCGAACAATCGCAGCTCTATCACCCGGACCGTACGATTCCTGCGTAGGCCGTTCAAATTCCCCTTCCGGTTTCAGATTATCCGCATGTTTAATAGGTGTGCGTCGTTCAGCTGGTGTGAATTTATCCTTGCGCCGGTCTTCGAAAGTCCCTTCGGGTTTTAGATTATCTTGAGGTTTCTTAACCGGCATACGATCTCCTTTAGTCGGCTTGTAGTCATCTTTCGGACGTCCTTCAAAGGTTCCTTCAGGTCTGAGATTGTCTTTCGGCTTGTGTGCTTCCGGCCTTTCGGTAAGCTTAGGTACGTAATCGTCTTTGGATTTGGGTGTTCCTTCGAAAGGTCCTTCTGGTTTCAGATTGTCATCACGTCTGATAACCGTCGTAGAAATGTAGTCAGTTTGATCAAAGTTACGGTACTCCTCGCTGGAGGTTGTAAAGTTCTCTGTAATATCCGTTCTGCCGTAATAACGATCGACCTCATTGATCGTTGTGCGATGGTCCCTGGGTCCTTCGTATGTCACTATTTCGTGGGTCGGAAAATCTTCTTTCACATGTGAGATACCCTGTAACCGCAACAGAAAAAAATCATAGACTATTGCCATTGTTGGAGACTTCCTATTTTTTATTCATTGTTTTATATACGGGGTAACGGTTCGTTTCTACCTATACCACAAACACTGTTCCATGAAAAACTGATTATAGTAATGCCATGTTCTCACCGTGAATTCTCCATCTCCGATGATGAGGTTATCTGTACGTCTGATGACCTCAGCTCGTTGGATAGTTCTGTGATCAATATATTCGGTCCGGCTTGTCGTTTCGTCTATGAATTCACCTTCTACCTTCGTGTAGGTATTGCGACGCACAGGGCTTGGTCGTTCGCCGGGCAAACCGGTAAAGGCAAGCTCTTTCGTTGTCACGCCTAAAAAATTGAAACGATCGAATCAGCTCGCTCATAGTGAGGGAATGAAAAACATTCATCTTTGAGTCCTGATTGAAACAACTTACTCTCGAAATCACCCTCGGGCCACAAATTATCCTGAGGGCGTTTAACAGGTGCCCGGTCGCCTCTGGTAGGCGCCACTTCCTCAGGCCGGCCGTAAAATTCACCCTCAGGGCGTAGATTGTCCTGGGGCTTCCGAACTGGGGCTCTTTCACCATGGGTAGCGACGTAGTCGGTTCGTCTTTCTCCGATGAATTCACCTTCCAGGTGCAGGTGGTCTTCGTGGTGAAGTATGACTTGCCGGTCCACGTGCTTCTCGTCGTATTCGTGGCGATAGGAAGTTACGCTATCAATTGGCTCGTGAGGTGTTTCAAAGTTGTCCTGGCCAAAGTTATGAGGACATCGGTGCCGTCTGGTATAGGAAATTGATTCATTATAATTAGGTTTCCGTTCTTCACCAACTGTAGGGAAATTCTTAATGTACACTAGTAAAGTAATGTTCTACTTCTCCTGGGGAGAAGTCAGTAATGTACTCTAACTAAGTACTCTGACTAAGCTTTCTCGTAATCTACAATCGTATCATGTATTATTTTGCGTCAGTATAATACTCGGATAGCCACAACATATAAATTTAGTTCAATCTGAACACGCTAGTCAGGTCATTATTTCTAAAATCGATTCCCCGCGGTAAAAGAGTATATCCCGCGGTATAACCGATGAATGCAACATATTACATTGCAGCGTGCTGATACTGCATACTCCGATTCGGAGCTCAATTCATGCACATATGAATCATTAATTGGATTAATCAAGTTCAAAACACACGTTTTGGCATTGAAAATGCTTCTATTTTCGGGGTATTAGTGAGGTATAGGGGATAAAATGTGAAAATGGAACAAAAATGGAACAAAAACGGAAGTAACAAAAATGCGGATGAGAAAAGTTTGCAAAAGACGAAAGATGGTAAAAGATTATGGATCCAAATGTATGGTTAATCTGACAGATTGTTACCGATCATCGATCTGTCAGATTTAGAATTTAAAAAAAATTCATTTCAAGCGAATTGAAATGAAAATGCGTCAGATAAAAATATATCAAAACAAAATGCACTAAGAACGAGAAAACAGGTGACATTTTCAATGCCTTTAGAGGCTCGCGTTACACACAAGGTCTGTGGATTTATCTATTTGCTTTGCAATGTAGGTATGTATATCGGACATTCATAACCATATGCAGGTGTTGCAATCAGTCGGCGCCATTCTAAGTGTCCGCGATAGAGTCCGTCGACGAGATTATGATCATCTGCGGAACGGAGTTGCGAGAATATTTTTATCATAATTGAAAACGCCATATTCTTGATGAACAAATTTGGCGCTAAAATGCGGTAATGGCAAGCTATAAATAGATGATAAATAAGATTTAGGATGAATCAGGTGGCTGCAGAGGCGGTCGTCGTCGTCCTACCTGACAGACACTCACAACTTCCTACGCTTGATATATACGCTTGATCTATACGCTTGATCGTATAACACTTGGCTGTGATACCTGCATTAGTATAACAGGAAGGCCTTTTGTCGGGGACGGTAATATATTCCGATATTAAACCTTTTATACAACCACGCGTTTTGAATCCGATCATTCACCACGGAAATAATTATTGCTTCAGAGGAATGATTGGAGTTCTTGTAGTTGGTTATTCGCTATAATTGAAACAGCTCCTTTTAGAATTTCAAAAAAACTTCTTAAACCATAAATTAAATTCTACTCATACTTTGCATCGTGTCAAATAATGAATCGTGGATTAATCGATCACTGTTTCTATACCCACCTAATAATGTGTGGGTCTATATTTAAAAGCTATGCCAATTTTTTGAGCCTATAATTAAACTGTTCTATATAATCATATATTCGATTCAAGAATTTGAAGTAGGTACCCTGAACGCCATCTACGCGAGTAAGCCGCCCATTTTTAATCGTAACGTACTTCGTGTGCAAACTGCTTACGGCTAGACACCAATACCATAAATGGTCAAGACTAGTAGACATAAGGCCAACGCTAATAGGGCCAACGCTAATAGGACTAGAATTCATAAATGCGGCAAGTGGTGCAAGTGATTAAAAGGTGATCATGTCTCCACCAAACCAGTATTCTGTAATCACTGTGGCTGTAATAACCATAATTTACTCGATATTATACAACAATCCTAGATCATAATTTAGGTAGGATGTAATTGTTGAGACCTCGCATTCGGGTAATTCGGTGCTCGATAGAAGTTAGTACGCCGAAGCAATTTCTAGCGGAACTGTGGAGTCAGGGTGTAGAACGTGGCAACGATACTAATTTGTTGAAAAACAAAGCTGATTGCTGAGTTACCGGCTCTAAATGAATTCCGTGCGAGAAAATGTCGCGGAGGCATAAATCGGATTCGTCAAAAGCAACCGGTGTATTGTACGAGGAGTACCTCAGAGGAGTCCGTCTGGATATGCACTCAAAAGATACTTTCGGTGATTATTAGCGGTGTATAAAAGTCATGTGCATGCGCAAAACGGACTGCCATGCCATACAGGCGTGGCAAAAAATAGTGTTCGATAACCGTGTCAAAGCGACAATACCCAACTTGTGTGAATGCGCAAAACGTTGTTTCGTCTATACGGCTCGCATTTGACTTGCTTCCGGGAACCATTTTCGCGCGTGTCCAGCGAAATCGTTACTTCGACTGAGTAACGGTCGATGGTGATAAATAATGATTGATTGAGAGATCAGAATTTTTAACCGTGACATATGCATGCACGTTGAACAACGTATAATGTCATGTAACGATTTAATTCCAATTTAGAGCATATCATACTCCATATGTTTTTGGATTATATCTCACTGATTTTTATTTCGCAAAGGAATTACGGCTCGCCGCCATTGAGTAGTCGCCGGGGTCGCCGAAGCGCTGGTAAGTAACAACCGGTTGAAGGAGAAAGCAACTTTAACTTTTCGACGCCAACACGAATTGTGTATCCACGGCACCGATATACCCATGTATGTGTCCGAGTGACGCTCATGCAACGTCCTACACACTCATACCAATAGATCCCAATCGTGGCTATATACCCGGGTGACCGCTCACGCGTACTCCGCAGCTTGCGAGGTGTGTAAGTTACCGTGGCTGGCGCGGCTCTGATCAGCCTACCTATACGAAATCTAACAATGTTAGCCGCAAGCTACGCGAATAATCTTGAAGCTAGATGCTCTTTCGTACTCACTATAATCAACTTTATTCACTGTCCGTGTGCTTTGACTGTGAGTAGTATAATGTTCACTTTTCGATATTGCCAATTGCCAACACAGCGGAAAGGAAACGATAACTCAGCAATCATTAAAAACGCCGCCCAAACCATTCTATAAACGAATCAAAGATTGTGCAATTTTCAAACGTTTGACTTACTAGAGAGTGGATAGGAGCCGTACAAAAAAAAAATAAAAAATATTACTAGGTACTCAAATTTCAAACTGATTCGCTATTGATAAATTTCGTGTATGTTTGACAATTCTTATCAGTTTGTTGAGACAGCAGAAAAAATATCTTTGTCACTGATATTTAAAAGAATTACAGCGTTCTCGTATTCAGTACAGTTGTTGTAATAAATGACTAAAGCAACAGGCGTTACGGTGACGTCATTGCTCTTGCCTGGCGCGTAGCTGTATCGTTTCTACGAGCTCTCTACCATGGCATATCGATGTGTACACCAGTACACATTATGTATACTGGTATATATCTATAAATGTGCGAATTGCTCTGTACTGAAAGAATGTTGGACGTTTCGGAGGTATAGTGGGTGCGTATCATTGGAGGTATGTGATCGTAATGGTGATTAGTGGCAAATTTTTGTTAATATGCGCTCAATTCTGGTGGTTGTATCGATTGACTTACTCAACTTCACAATAGAATGATACACCGAGCCCAGAATTGTATTTCATATTTTATCAGTGTTATGATCGTGATAAGAAACCCTAAATCTTTAGCAATTTGCTGATAAGCAAACATTCCTGTCTTGTTCAATACAGTAGACGGAGCGCTCCTAACTCGGGGCTGAGTATAGCCCT
This sequence comes from Euura lappo, assembly GCA_018257835.1. NCBI lineage: Eukaryota > Metazoa > Arthropoda > Insecta > Hymenoptera > Tenthredinidae > Euura > Euura lappo. Next base: position 34,269 of record JAEUYN010002101.1, on the reverse strand, counting down.
ATCTAATTGCTAAATCTAATCTATCTAATTCTAAAAAATCTATCTAATTGCTAAATCTAATCATAGTGCCGCAGCCCCCACCGAACAGTAATTGTGCAGCACAGTGGGAAACGCCGCTCTGTGATTTTTAATCAGTGTCATCGATGAGGCTTACCCACAGGTGCATAGCTCGCAAATGCACTGTTCCTTCAATGGTATTTTAGCCAGGACATCGGATGGTTTTGGGACCTTCTTTGGCTGCTCTTCTTCATCTAAAGAATCGGGTGTCTGATCACCACGTCGTGGTTTTTCATCCGGACGGCTCGGCTTTCCAGCAGCAGGCATCGGCTTGCCATCTGGGGATTTAGTGTCACGAGGCTTTTCCGGAGAAACAGAACGGGCATTGGAAGGCCTAGGAAAAATTATGTCGGTTAGGTTATTGTATCATTCAATGAAAAAAAAAGTTTTCATACGTCACTATTTGAAAGAATTATGCGCTGGCTCCATCTTCCGAAGCACATCAATAGGTGTACAACGTAAACGGAAATTTCATGAACTTATTTTCGAGTTTCCGTGGGCTAAAGAATTTTTTGGTATTTTTCGAATTTAAAAAATTATTTATCATTCAGAACATGTTCAGATTTTCCCAAGTGAAAGTATTAATACTTTCCAAAGGTACTTTGTTTGTAAACTATTTATTTTAATGTATTTACTACCACGTTTGTTGGCTTCCTATAGTGTTTTCAGGTTTTACATTCAAGGTAAATATAATAATTGAGACATTCGCTGCAATAACCACCTACTCTATGTTCGGTTCGGTTAGTATTTATGTCAAATTGGTAAAAGTCAAGTTCAAACCGTGATCTGGCACAGTGGCCAAAACAATAATTGAATTATGCCGTACTTTCACATGATTAAGATTATTCTTAAGCACGTGAAAAAAATCAGAGTATATGACATGGAACATTTATCATGTCAGGTGGTTTTTACGTAGAACATGACACACAGCTTTAATATTTTGTTTTTTCTTTACTAGTTCATTCGACATCAACGTTTACAAATATTCTGAAAATTAATAATCAATATTCTCTAGACAAAAAGTATATTGTTCGATTTTACATATTCTCATGGATTTGTTGTATAAACTGCTTTAGATATAGAATGGATATAGCCAATGTGTGTGAGTAAGCATGTAGAATATTTTTTGTGAGTTCATAGAGTACATATATTTTTATTTGGACCCAAATATCTTCGCTATCGTGAGAAGTCAGCTGTGTATGCTGCTACCACGTTCACGTCCGCACTGTGCGCCCTCGTGTAACTAGGGTGTCATGCGTTTACCAATAAAATGTATCCCTGGCATGACGTAGACGTCTACAATTCATAGAATATACGGTAGATATAACAATCGTTAGATTGATTAAATTGGTGCAAGGACCATTAACTGCGAATTAGTCGATTATTGCAGTGAAAGCTCAACTTGTCAAGATAGAATTTCGAATGAAACAAGAACACAGATCAGTCATTTACAAACTAATGATTGTTATGTTCAATCGGTAGGTAAAACTCGATAATCCAGAAAACATTGATTTTTTATGGCAGAAGCAGGTGTTTTGGAAAAGCCATGCTTGTTGAAATTTATTATAGAATGTAACGGAAAAAACCTATTTTTTCGAGGTATCATTGGTCAGAATATCCGTGCACTAAATTCGGCTTGATTGATTTTACACGTGATAAGATATTACACTAACATTTTCGACGAATGAACCTTTTTTCGGGGAAAATACCGTAACTACTACCCTTAGAACACCACTAAATGTTTTTGAATTTTAATCATCGAAAATAGCGTCCTAAATGACCGAAATAAATGATGTACATCATCTGCAGCTGAATGGCGACCAAGTAATGTTATGCAGGCTATATCAGCTTCGAATACTGTATTGTGAGCTTATTGACATTTGTTTAAGATATTCACGAAGATTGTGGCAACTTACTTTTTTGGTTTTGATGGCTTGTCAACATCATCTCCAGGCTTTTTCGGTGAATCATCGTGACGTTGTGGACGACTCGGTTTACCCGCGGCAGGAAGTGGCTTGGGTTTTGGTGAATCTTCTTCGCGTAGTCCTGGGATTCCTTTAGGATATCCTGGTCGGTCGGGTGATAATTTTCCCGGCTTGTCTTCCAAGGGATTCTTAGCATCTGGAGTTGTAGTTTTATCGTACACCCGTTCATCCACAATGTCTCTGGTCACCATACTTGTCACCTGTTCGCGGTCGATAAACTCCGTCGTTGACTGACTCACATCTCGCTGCAAATAAAATTTCAAAAGCACCTGTTAGTGAGTACAATGATGGACCAACGATTGGTGAAGGCGATTGCTCAAATAACGGCGACTCAAGTTCTGGCACGAAACACGCAATTGAAGATTCAACTGTTGATGGTTCAATTTTACAAAGATAATCTACAAAACCTTTTTTTTTGTGCATATAAGTGATGTATCGAAATATCATACACAAAGGAAAGAGCGATTGAATATAGTGTAAAATACAGTGCAAACATTGAATAAAAATTGGTAAGAATTTAGTCCGTTTCCATAGAACGACCTTTTTCGTATGACGTGTTTATGGTATAAACCAAATCATCGTACGTCTAAAAAAGTGGAACCAGGAAACGCCTTGTGAACCTGAACCTGAACTAGCATATTTCAGGTTCAGTTTGAGTTTGATTCGACGGTTTCAGCTAAACCGTCGCCGTTTTATGTAACCTGCAGTATATTTTTGAAGCATTCCCTTCATTTATCTGTATTCACCCATTCCCTGTACCTAATTACCATTCGCTTTTCAAGGTGTCTATGAAAACTCGAATTGCGCCTTATCCATATCTTTCATTCTCAATTGTCATGTATTTCAATAGTTTGCGAAAAAAAGAATCAGGTGATATTTTTCTTTTTTAACTTTAACAAAAATTGTAGTTTGTACTTGACGGATCGAAAATAATGAAGTTGTGACGTCACGTTATGTTGAATGTATTACATGATGAATATCATTTTTGAATATATTCATGTTATTCATGTATGTATAGCAAAAACACTGAAATGCAATTGCCTATAATTTTCTTGATTGTTATTTGAATGTAAAAATAGATACGCTCTATTTTTTTATAAGGTTCCGTCGTTAAAAGTTGACAGAAACATCCAGATTTTACAGGGTATAATGTAGCTCAGAGTATGTAGAACACCTTGATAGGAGTCTTTGAAAAATGACGAAGGTTAATTTAAGCCGTTATTCGAGCAATTGGCTCAATTGGGCTATTAAGGTTTCACTAAAATAATTTATTGGAAAAATACAAACAAGTAATTGACATTCGAGAGAAGTGCTGTCGTAAGGTCATGAACCTTGACGCATGAATCGAATAACGGGCTTAATTGCTGATAATGTAATTAAATGTGGGTGGCAGATGGTTGTGCACTTATGCAGTAATAATTACAATCGTGATGATATGACCATTTTGTTTTCCAAATTTTGTTTAATCGAGACATAATAGTGTTAATGACCGAAATCCCATAGTGGGAATCTAATACCGTCCCAACATGACCTCGTCAAACACGGATACTGCTGACCGACTGTTAAGTGTGCAAACAATGACTATGATCCAAGAATACCGTTCAAGTAAGTAATGTAACTGCAGCAGCAATTTCTGGATGGTATATTAATGCTTAAACACATCATTTCTGTCGATTATAAATAACTTCTTCTAGAAGGTTAAGAATAAGCTAGACCTTTTTCCCAAACTTGGCATGCATGGAGATGGTACATTGAACTTACGGGCCTCAATTCTTATTGCATGTCTGGGACGATGGCGGTATTTCAAGTACTTTTTCATTAGAATTCACATTAGGTATAGAACGCTAAATATAGTAACAACGAATACTTCATCGTTACGCAGAGATCTGAGAGTTCTAAGTGCAGCTTGAGTGTCTTTGAAGCAGACTACATACTAGTCCGTTGAATCACGTCTCAGAATACCTCATTGTCAGTCGTGGTTGAAATAATCACCGGGATTTTTACCTGAATCGAGGGATTTGGTCAAGTACCCAAACGGTTTCCAAAATGCTAGTGATTACTTAGCCTCTTGTCGATCTCTTAAAGATTAATTTACCTACGCGCGGCTGTTGAAAGTTTCGCTAAACTACATAAGGCTTATGTTCTTAGACACATTTGTATTTCAAGCTAGTTGTGACTCTTGAACTACTTTGTAAAACTGATAAAGTCGTTATGCTTTGATTCTTTGGTGGCTCTTGATTCTCACAGTGGAATGACTCGCGGAGAGAATACAATACATTCTAATCAATAACTTTAAAACACATAACGCATCACAATCAATCAGTTGCTATAAAAATAGACCCTCGGATGGAATTTGGATATTCGTTGCAAGATCTGAATTAGGGTAAATACACATGTAACAAAATTGAAAAATGTACTTTTAATTTTTTTTTTAATTTCTCTAATATTATTTGACAATTGAATTACTTTTTTTTTACTATACGTGTGAGCACTTGACGTGTGTTAACGAAGTAACCAGTTCAGCGGAGGTCAAGCAAAACTGGGACAAAGTTGATTGTTTGACAATGGGAAACATCAAGCTGGACGTAGTTTGTTGTCTAAGGTTTGTTTGTTCAAGAATCAAGATCGCGTTCTACATTCACATTTTTTGTTTTCAGTCAATGAGTTTCAATTAAATGTGCAGCCTGATGAGATGTGCAATATTTCACTGACAAGAGCTTTATGCGTAATTTTTTAATCTTAATCAGACATTGATGATAAATCTAATTTATCTTACAGTTTGTAATTTGCTCCAATTACTGAAGTATATGAATCGATTTATCGTTATTTAGTTTTATGCTCTCGCTTTATTGAATTTACGTTACTGACATTAAATTGGCTAGAAAAAAACCTTCGTCGGATCATTGCCGATGTAATGATGATATGATATTATTATTTTGCCAATTACTTATCTTATCCCTACTTATATCTGTACGAGATTATGTTTCGGGTGAGTTTACCTGATGATAAGTTTGCTGCCATTACAATAGCCTTAACGAAAAATTACTCGCTTATTGCTCGGCTTATTGAAGGCTTAATGCTGACATAACCCCCGTAGACTTGAATTATTTTTCTATCGGCTGGTTTTGAAGCTGTTGGATGTCATGCACACAAACGTCTGTAACAATCTGGACAAGGCCAGATCTAGTGTTCCTCACATAGACGTCATCAATTTATCCGGCATTGTAGCAACCCACTCGACCCAATGACATCACGATCATAGTTTCTCATATGATTAGATAAATTATGCGGCTCTCAGCTAAGTTTAGGTAGTAGGATATCTCGGTTCAAAAAATTTGTAGACGAATCGCTCACAAAAGATTAGAAAAAAAAATTGTATGTTATGTACAATACAAATTTGGTTCACCCAATTTGTTCAATTCGAGAAATGAAGGGCGGGATGAAAACATGTTCAGCCATAGGCTTCACATTTTTGCCTAAAGAAAATCTTATGGTCACCTTAGCTTGACGCGGAATGTTTGGAGTTTCTGGTAATTCATGCGGCATTCGAGATAACTCTGAACATGTGAAGCTATTCTGTCATTGTGTTGGAGTCTGACACGATTCATATACATTCAGTGGTTTAAAACTCTCACGAGTTCCACAAGTGGAGACGGAGTGAATCAAGGTTATTTTTAGACGTGTTCGGTTTACCGGCACACATGTATTTTCGGATCACATACTTAAGCATACCCACTTATACACATTGGTTTACGCGTCTAGGTACATCGAACCGGCACAGTTTCATCGAGGTGAAAGCTGACCTCGGTGCCGGTAGAATCTAGGTGCGTGTTGCCGTTTGCTTGGACGTAGCAGGTAATGAAGTAAATTAATAACAAGCTAATTTTCAGGAAATGGAACTTTTCTTGTATAGTAACTCACCAAGTCATGACGTATGTCGGTTGTGAAATCGGTGACGATGTACTCCTCAGTTACGTCACGTACGTCCTTGACACTGGTGAAACTGGATGAATGCTCGATGACGTATGACGATTGCTGGATATCAATTACGTCGCGAATATCAACATTGGAATCGTGAGTAAAGGTAGTTTGCGTGATGTTGTCTGGCCTTTGTTTCGAGGGCTGGCGTTGTGGTACAACGTCCTTCGAAGAACTCGGATGTTTCTCGCCATCGTTCGGCTTTCTTCCAATTTTCGTCTCAGGCTTTTTCTTGTCGTTCGATTTCTCAATGGTGAAAGAACCGTCCCAGGTCGAAGAACCAGGCTTTGTTGGTCTCGCGGATTTGTCGTCAGGAGTCCCTGGCTTTTCTTCAGGCTCTGGTTTATCACTCGGGCGACCGGGTTGGCCTTTAGGTAGTTTAGAGCCGTGCCCTGGCTCCTGTGGTTTTTTGATATCATCCCGGGGTTTCTTATCTTCGGGGCCTTTTCGCGACACTGCATGAGAGACGATTGAGGAGTTTGAAGTCTTGGAGTCGTCCACCAATGTATGTTCGACGAGGGAACTCGTGGTAATCTCGGATATATCGTTAATGTTTTTAGTAACGTCTCGTACCTCGGTTGACGTCGTGGATGATTTTTGGACTATTGTGTCAGTCGGTTTCCGATCCTTGAGATCTTTATCGATTGGTTTTTTCTTGTTGCCAGTTGGGTGTTGCTTGTCATCGGTAGGTTCTTTTTTCTGGACCGGCTTTTTGTCAGTTGTAATTGGTTTTTTAGGCTGTTCATAGGTGAAGGCACCATTCCATGTTGAAGAACCGGGTTTAGTCGGGCGGATCGACTTGTCTTCCGGACTGTCTGCTCTTTCTGGTTTATCCTCAGGAAGTGCTTTTCCCTCTGGCCGACGCTCATGTTCACCAGGTCGACCTTTAGATGATTTTTCAAGGTCTTCGGGCTTTTTTCGTCTCCTAGATGCATCCGTTGGTTGTCTATCATCAGATTCTTCAAACACTATTGAAGAAGTTTCAGAAACAACGGATGAGCCAAATTTTCTCGAGTCGTTCACCGCCGTGTGCTGAACAACGTAGCTACTTGTTGTGATATCAGTGTCTTTTGTATCCCGTACATCGGTAGAAGTAGTGGATGATTTTCGGACTACTGATTCAGTTGATTTCTGAATCTTGGGATGTCCGTCAGTTAGTTTCTTTTTGTCACCAACAGGCTCTTTTCTCTGACCCGGCTTCGGCGTAGGTTCTTTTGTCTTTTCGTAGACGAACGATCCATCCCAAGTCGAGGAACCAGGTTTGGTGGGGCGATCTCTGTCTTGTGGATGAGAATCCTTTTCATCCGGACTTCTAGTCTCGTCAAGTTTATCTTTCAGGGGAGTTCCTTTCTTGTCTGGGCTTCCTGGCCGACGCTGATCCGTTATTGAATGGATTGTTTGTCTCTCGACCGGTTTTCCATCGCGAATTATTACAGTCTCAGTTGAGGACGTAGAGTAGTCCACATCCTTCGAGTCACTGTAACTTTCCTGGGTACTGGATTGTTCTACCACAAAGGAGCTTCTGGTAACAGTATCGGATACACTCGGTAGATCTGGCGTCGTGCTACCTATGCTCAACGTGATATCAGTGACGTGCTTCGAATTCTTACGTCCCAAATCGCTTGCATTCTTTTCGGACGGCCAACGACCTGAGGGTTTCTTGAGATCATCGCTCGGTTGTGGTTTTCCATCGGTCGGTTTTCTGCAACCATCAACTCCGGGTTGTCTTATAGAGTCTGTAGGCTTCTCATGTTGAGGTACTTTTTCGACTACGAAAGACCCGTCCCAAGTCGAAGAACCGGGTTTCGTGGGGCGAGCACCCTTGTCATCAGGATGAGTCTTTTGGTCAGCGCTTCCGGGACTGTTGACAACCTTATCTCTCGAGGTAGGTCCTCTCTTATCCGGGCTACACGGACGGCGTTGATCAGTTGTGGAATGAATTATTTGTCTTTCGATGGGTTTGCCATCGCGGATGATCACTGTCTCTGATGATAACGTAGAAAAATCGACGTTCTTCGTATCAGTAAAACTCTCTTGAGTGCTGGATTGTTCCACGACAAAGGAACTGGTTACAAGTCCCGATGTGCTAGATACATCTGTTGTCGAATTACCGATATTCAAGGTACTGTCGCTCACGTGCTTCAAAGTTCTATGTACTACGTCGCTGGGTTCACCATCGGAGACCCTTGTATCCAACGGCTTCTTGCCCCCATCGCTTGGCTGCTTTTTTTCATCAGTTACTTTCTTACGACCATCTACTGTAGGTTGTTTCATCGTATTCGTGGGTCTTTTTTGATCTGACGGTTTTTCAATTACGAATGAGCCATTCCATGTTGAAGAGCCGGGTTTCGTTGGACGAGTATTCTTGCTGTCAGGAAGGGTTGCCGTTTTTTCAGGACTTTGGGGTTGGCCAACAATTTTCTCCCTGGTTGTAGGCGCTTTCTTATCTAGGGCACTAGAACGATCTGTTACAGAATGAGAAGTATACCTTTCGACTGGCTGACCATCACGGATGATTACTGTTTCCGTAGAGGATGTAGAAGAATCCAGATTTTTCGAGTCACTATATTTCTCTTGGACGTTCGATTGTCCTATTACAAAGGATCTGGTGACAGCTTCGGTCGTGCTAGATACATCTTTCGTCGTGTTGCCGATATTAATGGTGCTATCGCTAACATTCTTGGATTTTGTTTGAACCGTTTCCCTTGGCTTGCCACCGGAAGGACTTCCGCGTGAAGGCTTTCTATCGTCATCGCCCGGCTGCTGTCTGCCATCAGTTGGTTTCTTCCGGCTATCAGCGATGGGCTCTTTTTTCGAATCAGCGGGCCTTTTACCCGCCAGTGTTTTTTCAATTACGAAAGAGCCATCCCATGTCGATGAGCCGGGTTTTGTGGGGCGAGCAGTATTGTCGACAGGTTGGGCCATCTTTTTGTCGGGGCTTAGGAGGCTGTCGACAATTTTTCCTCTTGAACTAGGCTCTCTCTTGTCCGGACTGCCAGGCCGACGTTGTTCCGTTATAGATTGAAACGTTTGTCTTTCAACAGGTTTGCCATCGCGGATGATCACCGTCTCCGTTGACGACGTAGAAAAATCTAGATTCTTCGAATCAGTGTAACTCTCCTGGGAGCTGAACTTTTCTACAATGGAGGAGCTGTTCACGATTTCGGATGTACTTGATACATTTTGCGTCATGTCGCCGATATTCAAAGTAGTGTCACTTACGTGCCGCGAATCTTTATGCACCAGTTCATCGGGCTTATTTTCGGAAGGCCTTCTGGTGTTAACGACTGCTCGCTGTTTTCCATCTGTCTGTTTCTTGTCATCGCTAACAATAGGTGCTTTCTTTGAGTCTGTGGGATTTCTTTGGTCCGGTGATTTCTCGTACAGAAACGAACCATCCCAGGTGGAGGAACCTGGCTTTGTTGGTCTTGTAGTCTTGTCGGTGCTACCAGGACGGCCTTGAGGGGTGCCTGGGCGTCCCTGAGAAGTAATCGGGTGTCCGTCCTGTGGATATTTTCCCTGAGCAGTACCTGGACGACTCCCTGGCTGTACGTCGTGGACATTTTCTGATGTAATTGAAGACATACTTACAAAGTCCTTAGTGTCTGAAAAACTTTGTTGACTTGAGGAGTGTTCGACCACGTAAGAAGTGGTCACGATTTCAGCTTCATTAATGGAATTGTCTTCTGTGACGTCACGAATGTCTATCACATTACCTCGTCTATTAGCCCTCCTCGTTGGAGAATCCTGTGGGCTACGTTCAGCCGGACGACGTTGATCGAAAGTTGATGTCTGTGGTCTTTCATACGTGAAGTGGCCATCCCAAGTGGATTGTCCAGGTTTCATGCTGACTGATACGCCATCCCCTGGATGTCCTGCAATTTTTTCGGGGCTTCGTGGACGACCGTGAGGACTTTGGCTGATATGCGTCCTTCGAGAAGGTTCTTCCTCAAGGATTGTCTCTGATACCGAAGTGACCTTGTCAATACTCTTCATATCGGTACTGGAAGAATGCTCAACTATATACGATGAAGACACCGATTCTGAAACGTTGCTGACGTTTACTTCTTCAGTTACGTCCTGTACTTCAACGGAATCATTTCTGGGTTTAGTTCTCCTCACCACGCTAGCGTCGATTATTGGGTTAATTTTCTTATCTTGTGAATTTTCTTGGACAAACTGACCGTTCCAATTCGACTGACCAGGCCTGCTAAATCTTACACCGTCAGGAGCGTCTGAGCTAGTTCGTGGTGTCCTGCCATCGTCCACGTAGGTGTAGGATTCTCTGGTATTGTCGGCGCGTTCGCGAGACAAGAATTGGGATGATGGTGTGGATCCTTTGGCAACATGAACATCACTCGTAGATTCTTTACGGTAGGAGCCATCTGCACTCGATTCTTTTGATTGAATATGCCTTATGGTTTCAGTAACACCGTCTTGGCCAGGATGCTGTAACACTGAAGTAATCGATGTGCTGCTCGATTGAGTAGGCGTAGGTTTTTCGTAAACAAACTTTCCATCCCAAGCAGAATCTCCTGGTTTTGAGTGAAGTGTACTATGATCTTGTGAATCTCTTCCATGGATTATAGTTGACGTACGCTCATCCATTAATCTTCCTTCACCATCTACTGATACTGCGCCCAAGGGAACACGGCGCGTCACGCTGCTGACCAGTTTTCCCGAGGAATCATAAGTGTTTATAGTTTCCATAGTATAACTTTCAGAGCTGAAACCTCCTTCTTCGATCACGGTATTCGAACAATGTTTCTCATCAGTAATGCCGTGGATCTCAGTCGTACTCGAAGATCTGTGATCATCAGTGGTTGATCCTTGACGCAACTGTGTAACCGATTTGCTGTCGTTGAGCGTAGCTCGGGATACGTTAGCTCGTTTGTCCTTTGGTTTCGTGGATGATCGAGAGTCCTGTCCGGAGTGATGAAATACGCTGGAGTCGGAAGTGTTTCTTGGCTTTTGTTTGACAGATTTTTCTATTACAAACTTTCCGTCCCACGTAGAAGCACCCGGTTTGGTATTACGAGCGGTGACCTCACTTCCTAATTGCTCAGTTGTTGTTACACTTTTACCATTGCTGTCTGTTACGGTTGTAGACACTATCACGTTACCTGGTAGCTGATCTGAGCTTATTTTGGAGCTAGTAGTTTTCACATTTTGCGAACGCTGCAAATTTTTCTGACCCGCCTTAGCATTCGGATGATCTAATGCAGATCCTACGGTTTTCAAAGATTGGCCAGGACTGGCCGGTATCACGGTGGTCTCACTGTCGATGCTTTCTGACTTCGACGATGTAACTTTTCCATTGTCATTGAATTTATGGCCGGTTTTTTGTATGTCAGTTTTGTTTGTTACCGTTTGGCCATCTTTAGTCACGCCTTCTTCCACTACATGACTTGACCTGACGTTTTCGAATGATTTCGAAGACGTCTTAGTCGTAGGAGTAGATTGACTGGCGATGTTTTCGGAACTTACGACGGACGATGATTGTTGAGAATGGTCTTCAACGGATGTTGAAGATTGTATTACTGTACTCGAGGACGAAGACGAGTTTTGGACATTTTTAACGTGAGAGGAACTGCTCTGGTCGATACTTCCATCCTTGACCAATCGTGCCGCCGTTCTTTTTTCGCCATCCACAATTTGTTTGTCATTTTTACCTGAACTTGTTGTTCGTTTATTGTCAATGTTTACCTTCTTTGATTGTTTTATCTGTTGCATTTGCTCGCCAGCAATAAAAGCTGTGGAACTCTGCCCAGACTTGGAAGTTGACGACGAATGTTTCACTGTTTTAGGCTCATGTTCAATAACCTTGATCACATTACCTTTGGAATCCATTATCACCTCGCGACTGGAACTCCTCACCTCGACAACATTGCTTCGAGACTCGCTCTTGGCGACCTTACTTGCTTCTTGAACCACGCTTGTTGATGAAACAATTTCCGTCGACTCAAGTGTCGCATTTTTAGAGCTAGATTGCGACACGTCAGCCGTAGAGCTAGTCGAGGTGGTCGCAACTTCTGCCAAATTCGTGGCCGATCCTTTAGTTTTCGTTTTCTTCGCTGGTGCCTTCTTGTGGAGCGTCATTTTGGCACTATCTTTATGACCGACTGTCGGGAAATAATGCTATCGCCGTTATTACGTAATATTGTCACGTTTTACTTTTACAATTTCAATAACTTATCGTGATAAATCTGTCAAATATCTTTCACCTACTGATGTGCGTATATATACATGTATATATAGAATGACACTCAAAAAATTAGTTTCAGTTTCAAATAACAAAATTTTAAAAACACTGATTTTGTCAAGTATATTTTGAATTCACCACTTAACTCCGATTCAAAAAGAAAAACGTATCTTCACCGAATATACGAATAATTTAACAATAATATATTTTTTTCAGCAAATGCTGCTTGCAAAATTCGAAGCACCGCTTTTTCCGTTCCTTCCAAGTTCAGTCTTAGTTACTCGCATTCACTGTTTCCCATTCTTGCAATAATATCTCGGTAGAAGGTTAAAACAGACGTCGTGTCAGCTTCGAATCGCTCGTCCGTATGGTCGCTACAGCGACGCGTGAAATTTACCGGACCCGTCTCTTCTGTACTAGCTATAGTTGAACGAGCTGATGAACGCGAAGCCGCCTGTGCTCCCCACTCTGACTTTGCACGCCTAACATCGGCATAAGACCGTAGGAGGCGTATGAGATGGCAAACACTAGCGAAGTCTGACGTGTACCGATGCTTGCTCGCTTCTCATGTTAGGCTAGCGGATGAATGTTAACCTGGTTTATCGTTGAGGTACACATTCGCTGTAGAAGGCAGACGAGCGAACGGAGGAGTGAGGAAACCTTCGCAAAACCGGTTTAACAATAAATACAAGGCCCCAAATGGCGGCGAACAGACCAAGTGATGACGTAGCGCAGCGAACCGACGACAAAATTCGCCGAAATCTTGCCATCGAATTTTCTACGAAGGCACACATCTTATGTAACTTATACCCGATACTTCGGGAGGCGTGTCAAAATGATGTTCGAACGCAGTGTGAATATAAAATCAGACTAACAGTTTTTAATTCGATAAAAATGTTTTGCTTTGGTTTGTTGTTTTCGGTGCTTTTCCTTTACTAAAAAGTAGATGGGTTTTATCGATATTTTCGATACGGGCTGCCAACTTCATGTAAGATGAGATGCCAACTTCATGTAAGACGAGGTTCGGCCGACTTCGTGTAAGATAAGATAAGAGCGGTTATCGAGTGTGCACAAATTGCCGCGGTTTGATTCCAATTTCAAGTAAGACATGTAATCGAGCGTACACAAATTGCCGCGGTTATCGGGAGTTGCTTTGTGCTAATTTATTTTCAGTTACGTTAATTCAAACGAATATTGAAAGTTAAAAAGTAATACATAACGAGTCGAAATAACAAAATAAGGACGAACGAATATTGAAAGTCAATAAGTAATACACAAAGAGTAGAAATAACAAAATAAGGACAGTATAAATTAGACGAAAAGCATGAATCCGGAGCTCACGGAATATATTTCACGAAGAGAAAATGAAAATCAATTTCTTATCAAGAAAATAATAAGAGGGTCAATTAATCAAGGAAATAAGATCTCTTCCGACTTTAGTAGGGGAAGGCAATGCACAGCTAATGCTGCTACAGCTCTGGTAATGTCTACTGTAACAAATCCGTTACATTGGACAAGTTAAAGTATTGACAACCTCCTTAAAATTGGAGATAAACTGTATATTAGTAGTAGGCTCGCACGTGATAATGAAGTTCATCCGAATACAATAAATCCAGAATATCTGGCTGCATCTGATTTACAACCTAAAAGTATTGTGATCAATTCAATGAGTCATACGTTAGAATTCGGAGACATAATATTTGGCCATCGGTTTGACGATAACAGTGAGATTGGTATGCCTAATTTGAAAGACGCGTTAGTTTATCTGTTCACAAATTTTATGTGTGGTATACAAACGATTAACGGAATATCAGTAGCAATTGGGAAACTTGATAACCAATTTTGGATGTTTGATTCACATTCGAGGGATAATTTCGCGAAACCGTGTTCTGATGGAAAAGCTTGCTCAGTATTGGTAGATTCAATGCAATCATTATACTCAGTATTGAATAACGGTATTTCTGGAAGTAATCAACGTTTTTGTGAGCAATATGATTTAACGCCAATCAGGGTTACTACAAATATTGATCAAAGTAATGATATGCAATTATTTGAAAGAGGGAGATCGCTTGGATTGATCACACAGTCAGATTTCGAGAAAATCGGGTCAATAAATACTGATGGAACAAATCCGTATAGGAATGATGAAAGCCAGCGAACAGTACAGGAAAAATCTTACTTGCTCGAACCAGAAAAAAAGAGAGTTAGTCGACAACAATACAATCTTAAACATTATCAAAAAATGAGAACAAGATCCGTTATAGAAAAGAATAGAGTGATCAATACATTACAAAACACGGTTGACATTTCAAATTTGAATAATGAAAGCGTTGTTGAAAGCCAAGAGACAACACAGGAGAAATACAGCTTACTGAAACGAGAAACCAAAAGGGTATATAAACGACAATCCAATCTTAAATATAATAAAAAAATGAAAACAACATCCATTACAGAAAAGAATGGAGTGATCAATACATCACAAAACAGGGTTGATATTTCAAATGTGAATAATGAAAGCCAAGGGACAATCAAGGAAAAATATCACTTGCTGGAACAAAAAAACAGAAAAGTAACTCAACAACAATCCAATCTTCAATATTATAAAAAAATGAAAACGAGATCCGTTACAGAAAAGAATGAAGTGATCAATACATCACAAAACAGGGTTGAGATCGCGATTGATAATCTTAAAGATACGACAAATCGACGGCCGCTATTAATATTGTCTTATGTTTTCGTTTCCTTTTGGAAAAGACCTATCTGAAAATGGCTCGGGGTAAAAGACTTATCTCCTATGCTTATACACAGGACTTAAGTCTTTTCCCCCGAGCCATTTTCAGATAGGTCTTTTCCAAATGGAAACGAAAACATAAGACAATATTAATAGCGGCCGTCGAAATGGTACAATCGCAAAAAGTACCGAGAATCCATAAAAAAGAGGCAAGTTAGATAACATTAAGCCAATTTTCGATTCAAATTGCAAGAAATTAGATATACTACGTAATGAATCTGTAATTAATTTGGATTATACGTATCAAATCATAAAGAAAACGAAAACGAATTATGATAATAATGGTCAACATTACACAGGGCCAATGGATGTTTTGTGCACTAAATGTGGTGCTAAGCATTTTAAAGGGGAAAAAGTGTCTAACAAACTATCATTTGGAGACTGTTGTGCTCATGGAGAAGTATATTTAGACAATTTGCCAAACCCTCCTCGTGAATTGAAGAAATTGTTTGATAATACACATCCGAAGTTTCTTTAAACGTATTAGATACTATATAATAACTCTTTATCTTTCGCGTCTTTTAATGCTAATTAACTTATTGAACTTACAGAAACAAAGACCTGGTCCGTATTGTTTCAAAATTCAAGGAAAAATATATTATCAAATAAATACAGCATTATATCCTGGTAATAACGAAAGCCCAAGGTACGGTCAGCTTTTCATTATAGATGCACAAGAAGCCCTAAATCATCGTTTGCAGAATAATTCTGAACTTGACATGGAAACTATGCAATTACTTGACAGATTAATCCGTGATAATAATATATTCGCACAATCCTATGGAATGATGAGAGAAGAAATACAAAATCAACAACTCATTAATTCAGTGGACGAAAATTTACCAGAAATTACATTTATGTTTCACATTGAAACCAGGACAAGATCACAATCGTTAGAATTCTCAAAGATGTGACGAAGTTGCGGCTATTTTCTCTACTACAGCTAATGGAGATGTTCCAGAATCTTACGTTACTATTCGAAATAAAAATACTAAGATGTTACAATCCGTGAGTTCTGTAGATCCAAACGTGGAGCCTTGGAATTATCCATTATTCCACCCATACGGAACAAGAGGTTGGCATCATAATTTACTTCGTATCAATCGGAATGTGACTAAAAATAAACGTGTAAACAGATCTGCATATATTAAATACAGATTATAGCTATTCGTGAAAATGAATTCAATATATTTTTATCAGGTCGCCGATTATTCCAACAGTGGATTGTAGACACTTATGTAAAAGTAGAACAAGATCGATTAAGATTTTGTATTGATAACCAAAAAACATTGCGTTCAGAAACATATCAAGGACTGAGGGACTATTTAGAAAGCGTTGCACACGATTCACACGCCAAAGTAGGAAAAATAACAGTTCTTCCCTCAACTTTTGTTGGGTCACCACGGAATATGATGCAGCATTATCAAGATTCGATGGCTATTGTTCGCAAATATGGAAAGCCAGATCTTTTTATTACCATGACGTGTAATCCGAAATGGCGTGAATTGAACGAAAATTTATTACCAGGACAGCAGCAAGCTGATAGACCGGATTTGTGTGCACGAGTTTTTCATCTAAAAAAAGAATATTTAATAGATTTGATTGTCCGACAGAAAATCTTCGGAGAAGTTTTAGCGTACGTATATGTAATTGAATTTCAAAAACGCGGTTTGCCTCACATTCATTTATTAGTAACTCTTAAACATAACTGCAAAATTACAACATCTGAAATCGTTAATCGCTATATATCAGCAGAAATACCAGATCCACAAGAAAATAAAACTCTGCATGATATAGTTATGAAAAATATGATTCACGGACCGTGTGGTGATTGGTGTATAATAAATGGCAAATGTTCAAAACATTATCCTAAAGAATTTGTAGATCATACAATACTTGACATAGATGGATATCCCACCTACCGCCGCACAAACTCTGATAAATCTTATGAGCGACCTGGTGGTTTTAAAGTTGATAATCGCAATGTTGTACCGTATTCGCCCGAATTAAGTACAATATTTAATTGTCATACAAACGTCGAAGTAGTTTCAAGTATAAAGACTGTAAAATATTTATTCAAATACTGTTATAAAGGACACGATGCTGCGAGCATAAATATTGGAGATAATTCCGCTTAGAATGAAAGCATGATCAATCATAATGAAATTAAAGCCTACGTCGAAGCACGATATGTAGGGCCGGTAGAAGCATGTTGGAGAATTTTAAGTAAACGTCTTCAAGATAAAAGTCATACAATCATACGATTACTGGTACATTTACCAAATGAACAAAATATCATTATTTCAGACGGTGGTGATCAAACTGAAATGATATCTGCATTAGAAAAAGTAAATATGCTAATAGACTATTTTTCATTGAATACACGCGATAAGTTAGCCGAAAATTATTATTATACAGAAATCCCATTACATTACGTTTTTAAGAAATACCAAGTCAACAATAAAACCGTTCAGCGCTGGGAACGTCGAAAATCAAACTTTAAATGTATTGGACGTATGTATTCTGTGAGTCCATCACAAGTAGAACTTTTTCATTTAAGATTATTATAACTATCAGTTAAAAATGTAAAAAGCTTTAGCAATTTAAGAACTGTAAATGGGGTTCTGTGTCAAACATATCAATCAGCATGTTTAGAATTGGGCTTGATCGAAGACGGAGCATAGAAAATGAAAAAACAATCAACAATCAAAAGAGCGCGCGAAGCGCGCAAAGCCTCTAGTATGAAATAAAAAGCCCTCCGGTGCAAATACGGTTCGCGGCACAGCTACTGGCGTATGTTGTCATAAAGTTATCGATGATTAAGCAGCCGCGTCATCGAGTTAGAATAACTAATCAGTTTTTATTCTATTTCTCCACATAGCCACACGCCATCGACCAAAAAATCATGGAACTTCGAACCAACGAGATTTTTTCTTGTATTATAGAAAGTTTGGCTATGTGCAGGTGGTAGATTTCTGATTATAGTCTTCACATTCGCCTAAGCCTGGCATTTCAGCTGATTTCAGCACGGTATCGGTCTGCTTATTCGTATCTCACCTTGACCTTCGTGATTCCACGAGAAGCTGAGAGGCATCAAGTTAGTGTAATTATTTTCTACCGGACGTTTATTTTGCTTTGCACAATATCCAAAAAATAAGTAACGGTAGGTCTTATACTCTGAATCGGCTAATGACTGGAAGTCTTACATCATTCTGTTTCCGCTCTGTAGGATTCTCACGTAAAACCACAACTCTGATTGTGCAAAGGCTTCAAGTATTTCAACGGGCTGGCGCATCGTGAAGTATAGAGATAAAAATAGTATAAAGAAAAAATCATATTAATCGAACGCGTACGAGAAAATCAACATTCTTGGATCACAAATTTCGTTTCGAATTCATCACATTTCGTGTAGGGTGATGCTCAATTGATTTCATTTATCGATTAATCACTATATTTGTTTGGCTGGGGGACAAGTTTATATGGGCGATTCAGGGACAAACCATTGTTCGACCCATTATTCTATCACGAAAAATCATCGAATAAATTGATTTTCAATTTTTTTGAATTTTTCTCGCCTACATAGCTCAAAACGTGAACGATGCCCGAAAAAAGTTCCAATACGAAAATTTTACATTACGAGTATTTTCATCAGATTTTTAATACCCCGTTCAAGTGTAGTTTTAATACAAAATGAGTGTAAATCATTCGTAACTCAAAAGTGCCCTGATCGAATTGGCTGAAATTTATACACAGCGTGTCTTTTACAATGTCAAAGGTCGTCTCAGAATTTCAAAGTGGGCCGAGTTGCAGTGGTTCAAAAAATGCAGCAACAAATATTCGCACAGTGGCGAGAATTCGGCGATTATGAGGTCGCAAAACAGTTTTTTGGCCACGATTCGAAAATTCAAGATCAATATTCATTATTCTTGTTTGTGTACTCGCGATCGCCCTTGAATTTTTGAACTGCGCCCGAAAAAACTTTTGTGCGACGTCATAATCGCCGAATTCTCGCCACCGTGCGAATATTTTTTTATGTATCTTTTGAACCATTGCTCGGCCCACTATGAAATTTTCAGACAACTTTTGGCATTGAAAAAGACATGTTGTGTAAAAATTTAAGTCAATTCGATCAGGGCACTTTTTTGTTACTGAAGATTTTCGAAGATTTTTCACCAAAACTGCAGTTTCACGAGGCACAAAAAATTGCAAACAATTCTTTTCAGAAATTTCAAAGAAAGACGCGAAACTTTTGTATAAGAACTTTTTTCATAGCTCATCTGGATTTCACGCTATGTTGGCTTGTAAAATCGAAAAAACGCTAAAAGCTGATTATTTGACCAGCTGTAGTAAAAAAATACTTGGTCAGAAAAATTTGAAAAAATTCACAGACGATCCTTTCAACGTGTACTTCCACTGTGTAAAAGGGCAAACAGATCAAAAGGGGTCAGGGAAATCGACCGTTCGATTTGACGTGGAATCCCCCATATATTTGTTATTACTTGGATGCTTTTGATCGTTTTAATTGAGAGTAAATTGTTATATCGTATCGAAGTACTCGTGTTTTGTAAATTCTAATCGTATATCCGTTTGTTACGAGTAACAGGAACATGTGCTAAAACGATAAATCTGTTTGCTACGATTGATTCTCCTTGAATGAATTGCGCAAGGTTAGTTTATTTTCAATTTATTATCAGTAGGACAATAAGGTTGTCTTTGTACATTACTTTTCCTCGAATTTTATAGCTTTAATTATATGGTATATGTATACATACATTCAATTTTACGAAACCACACTGACATACATTTGCCGAGTAACTTTTATATGGTGTGAAACCGTGTGGTTTGTTGAATTGTCAGTTCCATAGAAAGTCATTCGTCATAATTTATAGATGTAATGAGTAGAAACAATGCTTGATCAGCTTAATCCTATACATTCTAAACTAAACACATTCTAGTTGCATAAAATCAAAATATGATAAACGCATTCAAGGGATGCATATGTACGTCGACAAATAACATATTGGCGATCTGTCACAGCATTCATATTGAATATGGCGCATTTCAGCCTCTTCATCCATTCTGACGATGTGCAATGACGCATATTAAGGCGGTAGATCTTTTATGGAATGAAGTGAAACTCTCCGGCCGCCCCCCTTCACATCTCAGTTCCAGAAAAAGCGATATCAGACCGAAGCGTAGGCTCGTCTTGCAAGTCGATGTTACAGTGGCTGAAGTTCAAGCTGTAGTTTATAGTTGATTTTGCGGTTATCTCAGGCAGATAATATTTTATGAACAATATTTTATACGAAACACTCTGATAATGGATTCCAAAATATTCGAAAATATTACTCTGAATCAGTACCGTGTAAAGTCTGTGACATCATATCAGGGAAATTCTCAAAACGTTATCTAGCTTCCGAA
Source organism: Euura lappo (assembly GCA_018257835.1). Taxonomy (NCBI): domain Eukaryota; kingdom Metazoa; phylum Arthropoda; class Insecta; order Hymenoptera; family Tenthredinidae; genus Euura; species Euura lappo. The sequence goes on along the minus strand of JAEUYN010002101.1, from coordinate 13,835 downwards.
CTATTTTTCTGCCTGAATTTCAAATCAAGTTAACCATTGCGTCTATTCTGCCAGATCGGAGTTTCAGTTTGAGTATCCTCAAATTCAATCGTATAATAAGATATTTTTCAGACTAGTAATCGAAACATGAATCTACGATAATCTGAATCTTGGGAAATCGTTCATCTACTCAGATCTTCGAACATATTTTCTTAGTCATCATCTTATTAGGTCCATTCATATGTACATACGTAAGTCTACCGTTATATACGGACATTCAGGTAGGTCTGCAATTTTTCAAAAATCAGATTCACGCCGATCTATTCGATCTAAACCATTCTTTCCCCGGATTTACATAGGTTCTCGAAAAATCGGCCAATGATTGGAATAAGTTGATGGAGTTGACGCATTCGTTTTTGATGCAAGAATGATCACAATTGGTCAGACGAGCGAACGCAGTGGGAGCGAGTGATATGAATAATTTATTACACTCACAGAAATACATATCTGTTGGTTTTCGATTTCATAAACATGAAAAGAATATAACAACCGATATCGTTCCAAGATACTCAAAGTCGACCATTTGTGGTAAACATCACACCGATTTCTTTATCAGCACAAATATAAATGTCTCTTTGCTTGCCAGAAATCTTTGCTTCACTAATGAAAAAACTGTGGGTGTTACACACTGAAAGAAAATCCCAGTATTTAGTTGGAGCGCAACCTGTCTGGGAGGTAGTTTGAGAACACCTTTTCATTTATTGTCTGTCTAAATCTTCAAATCCATACTTGTCAATGTATGGGCGTATAGATACAGTTATTTCAAATTGATTACGTGTGGTAGCATTCACATTTTTCGTGTGGGATAATCATTTTGCTTCCGGCATATTCTTTCACACAATTACGGAGTACGGTTCGATTTCGTGATCATAACTGTCTGCCGTACTAGAGTTTACTGCATTAACTGTAATTGGCGGGCTATGTGTAAAATAGTGGAAAGTTGTCCGTCGCAGACAAGAGTCTCCTGATTGTATCAAAGAATTTGCCCATTTCGAAGGTAATAGAAAGTTGAATTTATTTTGGGGGTTTTTTTCTGTAATTTTTGCTCCCGAAAGTACCCATGTAATTTCCTGATGAACAGAGGTCCGCAGAGATCGGTGATAAAGTCAACATAGAAGTCAATCGTGATTCCATACCCATAAATAATTATGCTTGTACGCTTCGTCAAAGCTTGTTCCTTTCCTGTGATTCACATGTATCTAATGTAATATACATATCTATACGTGGAGAGATTATACTTATATAAATATACACGCATTCTGTTAATCACGTAGTCCCTGGCGCCCCGTATTTGGTTAACATGTCGATTTCCAGTAGGCGAACCGGTTACCGCGACAGAAAGATTTCATTCTGCTTCTCGGGCGAGGCTTTTGTGTCAGCTCTCATGACCTGGACACGCCGACGCGAATATCAGTGACTCTCGCGAATTAACCTCTACCTCATCCTAAATTTTACCGCGACAAAGGCGCAAACGAAGATGAAACGGGCTTGAATGTTGCATTACTTTTTCTTTTCATTTTCTGTTTTCTGCGAGATTGTTAGTGTCCCATCTACTATATTGCTGAGCAAAGATCAGTGAAGAATTGATAAGTCTTCTCACTCAGGCGTCTATCGCCTCTTGAAAAACGGTCGATCTGGTAGCAACTACGGCTGTACTTCTGGTATATTCTCGATTGCTTTGCGGAAAAGTAGTATGTATCTCCAGGTTTTCCTTGATTCATATAGTATTTCTCAACAGCATTTAGCAATTCATTATTCCTGTTTCAATTGCAATTCGAATTATGAAGTAGTGAGCTGGTAGGGCCGCAAAGCACTGAGTTCCTTATTTGTAGATACTCCCAATACCCAGGTACCAGCTCAATTATGCAATATTACGTGGAGTGAATAAAACATCCAACGATTTCTCCGCTGTAATATAAACTGTAGCAAATTAGGTCTCATCGATGGAGATACTTGATCTGTGGAGCTCTAAAAACTTTCAAAATGTTTTTTTTTTCAATAGAAAATATAAGGAATATCTACCTATTTTTTTTTATTCCCATTTTCATCCCACATCAACGAAGTTTTTTTGCATCTCAATCTAGCATATGTCTATAGATGTACATCATCTCTTCTTTCTCGCGGAATTTCCGTTATGACAGACATAAGCAATCATGATATATTATATCGTGATATTATTGTGGCGGGAAGTTACAATACATTTCCCGGGTATAACTAATATTTCTTGTAAAATGAACGCAATTATCATTGAAGCCGCAGACTTGCTATGCGCGCCTCACGCAGCCCGTGTTTGGATAAATCCTTGCCCGGCTGAGGCAATTCTTGGAATCTGGGTAAAAGAAATTCAGTCAGCGATTCCTATCGACTTCGCAAGAATATCCAATCGCTACCCAAAGATAAAAAGGGGTCGATTCATGCTGCTGGGTGAATCATAAGTAATTGAACACTTTGATAAGTAAATGAGAACCACTGTTCGATTGAGCCTGCAGGCTATTCCTGCCTCGTGAAGTCATCAGTCATTAAAACCGAGTATGGTCATTCGCATGTTTGCGTAACAAGCGCGATTTCGAGACTAAGTACATGCAACTGATTGTAACTATCAGGATAACTAAATTTTGTGTACTCTGTATATTGTGCTGTTATTCCATTCATCTCGCGTTGTGCCTATTTTTCTGTCTCTGTTTATTACGATGTATCAATTTAGGATTAGCATTTCAATGTACCGTATCTATATTACACATTTTTCAGGTCAACGGAAATGCTCCAACGAGACACGCTGTACTTTTAGGCTTGGTGAAATCACATGGTTTTTCTATGTCAAACGTAGATCAAACCGGACTCGCTGTGACCTCGTCTCGTCTACATGCGATTGTTTCCTCTCGTGCGTCCGGTGTATAGTTCAATATTTGACGTAAAAACTCGAGTTCATTCAAGGATTTTGTATAATATAAAAGAATCTCAACGTCCCCACACTTGGTAATCTAAGTTCCGACGGATGATCAGCTGGTTATTAAAAAAAATTGATACAGAAAAAGACAAGATGCGCAGAATAATACGATTGATCAATCGCAGCTAAACAAATGAGATAAATGGTGTATAAATAAGTAAATGCATAATGAACTGTGTGGACGTGGATCGTGCCAGTGCATTTGCAGCCGGTGATGTCATCGTTAAAACCGCTGTATACAGTGTGAGTCTTTACAAGTTTCGAACCTTAGTTTACACAAAGTCCCAATCCAGTCGAAAATGAGTTCGCAGGCCTAAGGTATACACAGTCTATGAGAAGGACGTTTCATTTTTCTCTTTCATTCGATCCGCTGAACTGCATTTTCCCATAGCTAAGTCATTCCGACTATCGAGAATTGGTACGACCGAGCCTGTATATCGACTGGACTCTGGTCTTTTTTATACAGTCGTAGAATGAAGCCAAGGACAAAATTGAAATTTATAATCTTGCATCCAGAGTATCGTGCCACCCCGAAGACAATGCTGCTGACAATGAGCAGCAACTCAGACAAGGAGAAAGATACAGACAAAACAGTCATCTTTACGTGGGTCTTAAAAAAACCTGCATCAACGGTTCCTTGCGTCTCCTCCATGACCATGACACTAATTGTAGGACGTGCTCTGGCGGGCAGTGGCCCTCAAACGAGGCCGTATGTAGGTATATCCTCTGAATTTACCAAATAAAGCCTCGCCCCTCGCCTACTTAGGATAGTACTACGCCATTCTTTAAAATAGGGTGGATTCATTGGCTTTGTTCATGGAACATTAACATGTAAAATGGATCAAAATTGGAAATATGTGATATCATTTGTAGAGCCTATTCGGCTGCACAAACTTTTATCATCATAACTGAAGGAAACTTGGCCATTTTTGCATCATTTATCGAATAATCTTCAAAAAGTATCAAACCAAATGAAGTATCATTTCATACATCTTCCATTTGCAATGAAATAGGGTAAACGGAGAATGTTCACACTAATTTGTACACCCTATTTTGGAATCAGTAAAAATCAAAATAAAATCAGAATCAAATATCTCAGAAATCTAACACAGTCATTCCGAAATAGTAAGAAAACACTTCGAAATCACTGAAATCCGAAACCAACCGAAATCATCCGAAATCTCAAATAAAATCCTGAGATTGCCAAAGATAAAAAAAAAAAAAAATTAAAAAAAAAATGCACTGCAATACATGTACAAGGTTTCACAGAATATCTCGGATTTATATCGAATATCTATAGATTTCAGTAAATCTGAATATACAATTAGAATGTTATTCGTTAAAAGTTAGAAATATTTTTCAGCACTACCCCAATAAACCAGAATGAACGAAGAATAATTGAAAATTTTTCATTTCTATAAATCTTATTTCTGTACTGTAACGAGTTTCTATCAATGGAATTCGCAAGAGTTAGATTCATCCATGGGCTAAATCACAGATTCATCCAAGGAATAAATCTGTGGGATATTCAGATGCTGAGCTTAGATTTTGAAGCTGGAAACGTAATTCTCCTCTTCTTCTTTTTGTAACCAATTAGGTATTGGAAAACTGTATTCAAGACTTTCAGCAAATCCTAATTTTTTTAATAATCGAATAATTCAATATATTATTAGCACTAAAAGTCAGTAATCATTAATCAACATCGAAGACCTGTACATAAGTGTGGGGTGGCTCAAAACGGTGCTTCTTATTCTCTATAGATAGCAAAAATTTTGGTGATTGAAAATGAGCCATGCTCATATGGTACATGTACCGAAGAGGCGGGCTTGCATGATCGAGTTTCGCTATATAATTAAGATGTTTTGATCTTCAATCGTAATTTGAGCGTGACGATGTATCTCCCAGGAGGCCCCCCTACTGAAAATTCACAGGTGGGAATCCATATGGAACAATATGGATTCAGACAGAGTCCCATGGAATAACACATAAATCTATCCAAATCCAGAAACATGGGAAATCCATATGTGTGATTGTACGGTTTTGCCATATGAAATCAACGAGAATGCACATGGATTTTCGATGGTTTCACTACCTGAAACGATGGTCTGAACTAGTATGGATGAGCCCATGGGAATCTACATGGATGAAATGTGGTGACACATAGGGAAACCTCCAAGAATACGTTCAAATCCATACGGAAATACCATGGGGGTGTCCATCCATAATCGATAGGAATAAGCATGTGAAATTCATCAGTGGTTCCATGAAATTTTTTATGAATAAGCATACGAATCCATGTGTGACCACACAGATTCGTGTGGGAAGTCCATATCAAAATGTGGAATTCCATGGAAATGTCACGGTCAATTCCAGTAGCTATCTATGGACACATCCACGCAAAATCCACTGAACTTTGGCGTCCAAATCCCAGAAAAATAACATACCAATCCATGTGTGACCACACAGATTCGTGTGGTAAGTCTATATCAGAATCTGGAATCCCATGGAAATGTCACTGTCAAATCCAGTAGCCATCCAACGACACATCCACACAAAATCCCATGAACTTTGGCGTCCAAATCCCAGAAAAATAACATACGAATCCATGTGCGACCGCACAGATTCGTGTGGAAAGTCCATATCAAAATGTGGAATCCCATGGAAATATCACTGTGTAATCCCAGTAGCAATCCATGAACATATCCACACAAAATCCACTGAACTTTGGCGTCCAAATCCCAGAAAAATAACATACGAATCCATGTGTGACGACACAGATTCGTGTGGGAAGTCTATATCAGAATCTGGAATCCCATGGAAATGTCACTGTCAAATCCAGTAGCCATCCATGGACACATCCACACAAAATCCACTGAACTTTGGCGTCCAAATCCCAGAAAAATAACATACGAATCCATGTGCGACCACACAGATTCGTGTGGGAAGTCCATATCAGAATCTGGAATCCCATGGAAATGTCACTGTCAAATTCAGTAGCGATCCATGGACATCGCACAGAAAACTTCCGGGTGGACATCCATAGAAATCAAGAAAAATTTCCATGGAACCCATGGAAATCTGTGTATTTATCATAGCGTATACAGTTTCTGTGTATGTCTGTGTATTTATCATAGCATATACAGTTTCATTTCATTTCAAGTCTCCGTCATCAACGATTCAATAAGTGTGTGAAATATCCATGTTTTGACAAGTAGCTTCATAGCTCAGAGGTAAGGTGAAAGTCTACGGAACTGAGGGTCTTGAGTTCAAATCCCCGACTGGAGGTGACTTTTTTTTTAAGTTGAAACATTATTCCAAAAGATGTCCACATAGATTTCTAGGTGGATCTAACCATGGATTCCCCACCTGGAAATCTTCAGTAGCGATCTATATGGAATCCCATAGATTCCCAGTTCCAAATTCCGGTAGAAAACCATAAACATTTAAATGGATTTTTCTATGTAATTCCAGGTGGATTTCCAGGTGGATTTTCCTATGGGTTTCCACCTGGAAATTTGCAGTAGGGCCACCTCTTCAAAGTATGTAGGTACCGGAGAGTGGGGGAAAATGGACCATTGGTCAAAACGGATCATATTGTTGATCACGAGGTTGATCAGATTTGAATATTGGTGTGAAAGTATGAATAAAGTATATAATCAAAAGCTAAATTCCGTATAGGTGTCAATTTTTCCCCACCCTTCCTTTTTTGTACGGTGTTTGGACCCTTCATTCCTTCTTCGTAGATAACTAGTTTCTGTACCTATACGACAATAGAGGCTTACCCCGTGTGCTTGTGTATAGATACGCCATAGGCCTATTCCTACAATCGGTTCATCTTAGAATCAAATCATTCCTTTCATGCGAGGGGGAGATAACTCGAGATTTGAGTGACACATCAATTCTTGGGTTAAAATAATTCAGAATAATTCATTCAATTCAAAATAATTCATTCAATTCAGAATAATTCAGAGTAATTCAATGTAATTCAACTTAATTCAATGTAATTCACTGTTAATTCAGGTAATTCTCGTTAATTCAAGTAATTCACTTTCAATTCAGGTAATTCTCATTAATTCAAGTAATTCACAGTTAATTCAAGTAATTCACTGTAATTCAATATGATTCACTGGCTTTTATTCAAGTCATTCAAGTAATTCACTGTTAATTCAGGTAATTCCCGTTAATTCAGGTAATTCTGGTTAATTCAAGCCATTCACTTTTAATTCAGATAATTCTCATCAATTCACGTTATTCACTGTTAATTCAATGTAATTCACCGTGAATTCAAGTAATACACTTTTAATTCAGGTAATTCTCATTAATTCAAGTAATTCTCGTTATTTCGGGTAATTCTCATTAATTCAAGTAATTCTCGTTAATTCAGTGAATTACGAATTAATTCACGGACTATTGACACGTCAATTCAAGGAGTTATTTCCCCCTCGGTTCCATGACACCTAACGGGTGTTTAAGTCTGTAACAATACTTGAAGAAGTTGAACAAAGTTTCGTGTGAATATTTTCATTGTTTGGTTATCCAAGGTATATACAAATGAGTGTGACCCATTGTATATTACATGCATTGCGGGTGAAGAAGGTGAGCTTCGATTACGTCACTGGCAGTTCAAGGTACATCAAGGCTCGTGTTTTGTCAAGGATTAGTAATTCGTAACTTTTGTTAACATACAATTGTGCGGAGGACGATACCAGTTATGGAGACGTTCACATACGCGGTTGTCGATTTTATTTCGTTTTGTAGAGAATTCTTATTGCCCTTGAGAACGTACGACCTTTTTCAATTCGCAGTGATTGCTGCCTTTTATTCGCACGGGCGTCAGAAGATTGCAGGTAATCATCTTGTCGCCATAAAATAGGACGGATTTTATGATTTATAATTCATTTTTCCGGTACATTTATGGTGATCATTTGAAGGGTGGCACGGCAAAACGGTCGGGACCAGGAACCAGGAAACCACGTGGATCTCCCGAAAGTATAAGCTTTCGTGGATTCAAAAAATGCAGAAGTTTATTGGCAAACACGTGCAAAGTCATCTGTTTTCGTTCGATCCCACTTGCTCTCATCGGAATTGGGCACGAGGGGATTATATACTCGTTTGTCGGTGAGCCACAGAGATAGTCAGACTCTTTGATAAAAGTCAGTCAAAACCGTAAGTATTATGGGCTATTAATAGAATGTTCAGCAATTAGATTTATCGCCGCCTGGAGTGATGCAATGCTGCTGCACATGTGTGAGCGAAGATTACCCAATGTGCGTTTGGTTGCCATTAAACAGGCGTATAATACGCGTGAAATGCGGTTTCTGATTTACAATTAGTTGCGACTATGGTATTTGCATCGCATGGTAATGTAATTATCAGTCTGGTTTTAAAGTAGAGTTAAGATACTATCAAAGTACTTTTAAATGGTTTTCGAGTAAAAAACCCGAAATTATTTGCACTTGGAAATTATTGGCTCGTCTCAATCGTCGCGGTTTGTTTTTATTCGATCAAAAATCTTATTTTTGTTTGTATTAATAGTTATATACAACTGACAGTGGCCACGTCGCATAGGTATGAAGTATGCAATGCGGATGACCTCTTATAGCGTTCTAATAAGTTATGCTGACATGCCTCTAGATGAAGCGGTACGCGAAATGAGAATAACTCAATAATATCGTGACTCCACGTGTGGTAAGCAGAAGTCTGACATACTCTATGACATAGCCATGAATCGAGTTAATCGCGTTGCTAAGCTGGGCGAAATGTATATTGATCGAAAATATCCTATTTTTATATGAGAATGTGTCTTTCATTTCTCTGAATCATATGGTTCAGAAATATTAACGGATGTCTGAGATTCTACTCTACTTACACTTGGCTCAAGTCATCACGGTGATTATCGAAAAGCAGTCCGCAGTTGTAAGCTCGGCCCCAAAGCTTGTGGCAGAGTCACGCAACAAATTCATCACTAAATGTTGAAATTTCAATTCTTCTCGATGGCCACAGATGCTCATTGCGTCGCAGCGATATGGTTAAGATAAATAAACAAATTTGAAAAATATACTGCAGTTTGTTTTTGCTTCAACGAAATATATTTCAATGAATGTTAAATTACACGGCAGCGTCAGATACTTTTCCACTCGTATGTTCATCCGTTTATCTCCTTGGCTGGATTATCCTCACATGTTCGATTACTCTGTTTCTAACCTGCGCTGTACTCTCCATTACAGGTTGGCAAGCCTGATTTTAGTTTGAATTACCACTTGAACAACCGAACTGGCAAAAAGTGGGTTTCTCATGGGATAAACAGATTCTTTATCATTACAACGTCATCGGTCGAAACAATAACCGTAAAAATACCAACAATTGTACAAATAATGAGAATCCTAGTTCGAGGTTTTGGGTCCGCAGAGTCAGCCAACGTCGGTATGACTGCTGAGTGCTTCGCAGGTATACCGAGAGTTATGCCGACATTCGACGTCGGTGCAACGCGACTGCTGCACCCTAACGACTGGCCGTATTCCCGCCTCGGACGTCGTTGCCATGACGATTTTGTCAAACACGAACCGGCGACGTCGCCGATTGTAGAACAAAGTTTAATTGCTTCCCGATACCAGCGAAAGCGAGATTATCCAGCCACCTCATTGTCACCAGGAAAGTATAATTTTTTGTAACTGGATACTTATCGATTTCAGGGTGTCATTTGGCGATAACATATTATCGTTGAAATATAAATTATTGTGAAAACAATTATCTACTTCGGATTTCGTTCGAACATAGACAATTACATCATCATAATAAGGTTGTATACAAATACAAATTAGGTTAAAGTAGATATACAGAATCGTATATGGGTAAGCGATGGTTATACAAAATTTTAAACGATTTTTACGAATTCCAAATAAATGCCGCCGACTGCCAATAAAGTAAAAGAGTTTTTATCAATGGTATAAGGAATTTGCGTCTTAGAGCAGATCGACACTTTATGATTGTTTAATATTTTGATGATCCCCATCTTCGTCTGGTAGTTCGCAAATCGGGCACCTGAAAATATGTCAATAGTTCAGTGCCTACAAGTTGAAAAATGATTCTTTTTTAATGCTCCGTTATTTACAGAATATCTTGAAAGCTACAGAACTTGCGAAGGAAGAATGGATTCGATTATGCTCACCAATGCAATTCCTTGGTCCATCTCCAAACGGCAAATAAGTCTTCGGGGGCCTTTCCTACATGGCCGCGATTTCGAATCGTTCGGGGTCGAAGACTTCAGGGTTAGGGTAGAACTCTGGATCGTGATGGAGCCCCAAGACTGATATGAATATCTGTATGTCGACCGGAATATGGACGTTAGTATTTGGAATCGTGTAGTCCTTTACTGATTTCCGCATCAGAATGGGGAGAGGCGGATATTTTCTCAGCGTTTCTGAATACCACGTAAAGAAGTTCATCAGTTGAATGTCAATGTCAATAGCTTGAATTAGTTATATTCTTTAGCGTATCGAAGTTACGGAACGTAAAATACCGCAGCATATAACCTTGAAACACTTTGTGCAAATATTTGAGTCCCCTAATTTCTTCATATGGCAGTTGACCATTGTGCGCCTTCAGAGCATCTTGGATTTCAGCGCGTAATTTCTCTTGGAAATTCGGATTCTGAGCAAGCTCATAGAGCGCGAAAGTAATGGTTGTTGCCGATGTCTCAAACCCAGCCAAAAAAAAAAAAACACGAAAGCTTGAGCCGCAAGTATAGACTGTCCGTCAGTTCTGAAATATGACAAGGTTTCAATACAGGCACAAATCAAAAACCAATACGACACGCTGCCAATTGTTGCAGTGTATAGTCGTTATAGTATAAACATTTTCTAGAATAGCCAGAGAGAATTCGATCACCACAGTGAACGAAAATGTATACTGTAGCGAGATCTGCTTTATCCGGTTTTGCCTGAATCTCCATCAATAAGTCAATGAAGTCGTGCCGTACAACGTCGTTCTTTTTTCCTGTAGGCAATCGTCTCCGCTATGCTTCCTTGGAAGAAATCCGTAATTTCGCGGGAAAATATTCTAATTTGCAATAGCCTAAACAACCCAGGCGTGATGTCTCTGACTGATTTCCGGATATTGTCAGCAAATGTTTGGGCGAATACTCTGCGTCCCATTTTCCTAAACTTGCTTTCTTCACTGCTCAACGCGTTCATGTTCAGTCCGAAGGCACAGGATACAATTACGTCAGTAGTGAACTTGGCTGTGATCTCCTTGCACTCAATCGTTTCGCCTTTAGCTACCAAATCGTCTACATATTTTTCGAAGTGATTTGCACATTCACAGAGGAGATAATACATCTGTCGGAGTTTTCCAGATGTGAATGCTGGAGACAACTTGGTCCTGAGTTCCCGCCAACGGTGTCCCCCAATAAGGAACAAATGGGAAGATAGGGGATCAGCGTCTTCGTTGAGAAAAATTCCCCGATCGGTGAAAGTTGTGAAGTCCCTGATAAAGATGTGCTTTAATAGTGTTGGATCATTGACCAATAAAACCGGGGCAGTTCCACGGTACAATCCAATAAAAGGTTCGTGTTTCCAGTCCTGGTACAGGTCGCGCAACATTTCTGCTTGTGAAGTCCGCAGGAGGGCGGGGTTGCGGAAGTTACCAAAGATTGGTATTGGTTCTGGCCCTTTTACATTTTTCTGTCTCCAATATGAATGCCTTGAAACGTTGTGGTAATAAATCGCCAGTAGAACTGTTAAGCTACAGCTGATGACGACTTCGAACAAATTGAACTCCCACATTTTTCTTAGTTCTGGTAGTGCCAAGGATTAGCATTTAGTGAAATTTGTAGCGCTATTGTGGAGTCTTACACCGTTCAGATACAAAACTGTTTGGAATCTAGCTTCAATGATTTTCGTTAGTTCGTGGTTACCTCACTGTGAGCGTAGATAAATGTAGCCATACCACCCTATCTCCAGCTGTATACGAAAATTTCGTTGCAGTCCTTCGGCACGTACGAAAATGGTAGACTGAAACACGGGGAAGAAATGGTTGACTATAATTCTTAGAGTGGTCCTAAAGACTCTGTAAGGATTGTACGATTTCAGTATTGTCCTGGTTTTGTATAGAAATAATTTTTTCACCCGACTACGATGAAATGACCGTATTTCGCCCCTGAATCGCGGGTCGAAAGTCGTCAATTTTGGACCAGAGGGAAGAAAAGTGAATTTCCGGGCCAAAAAGTACATTTTTTTGCTCGGTGATTTACTTTTTGCCCGCTTATTTACTTTTTCTTCCCTCTGTTCGAAAATTGATGACTAATTTCCGCCCGCGTTGCAGCGATGGAATATGGTCATCTTATCGAAGACGGGTAAAAAGAAGTATATGCCACACGGGAGGAACGCGATTTTCACCTCGTGCTCGTGCTGGCCTCGCTGCCCTCGCTTCACTCGCTGCCCTTGCTTCGCTCGTTTGTTCGGGCAGCAAAGCTCGCATTCGGCGAGCTATAGCTATATTCGCATATGGGTGGCACGTACTCGGTTGGTATTCGTTTTAATATTCGTGCTGATATGTGTTCAGGCAATAAGGTGACAAGACTGACAAAGGGGCTAGATCGCCGAAGTGGCAAAAATGGACTTTCTTTTAGAAACTAATTGCAAGACAATGGATGCAAGTACGGCCATGGAAAATCTGTCGCACCGATAATAGGCAACCGGAGTTACAGGGTCATTTTCGGTTAGCGATGGTACCGTAACCGTAACTGTTCAAGCTAGATTTTCCGTTAGGTATTACTAAAAAGCAACTGCAAACTGAGATGAGAGGAATCGAATAGTGCAAAAGATCAGGTTATAACCTGATGATAATTTTGTCAAACGAATTCTTAGGACAAATCAAAGGTCAGAGTGATTGAAACGCCGGCCGCTCCGGTTTCGTGCCTTTTCGCTGCTGGCTTGCTTGCTTGGTTGATGTGCATTGCTAATAGCACGTAAATAGCAACAACACAAGCACCGTGTGCCGAGGCCTTATGATTGAATTTTTACTGAATCCGCTGAAAAAGAAGTATATAAGAAAAATTGTTCTCACTTTCGAATTGGACCTGAATGATCGTGTTGAAACAGAGGATTTTTTAGATTAAAAAAAAAAATCTGAACAAATGCCTGTGTTTTTTAAAGTGAGGAAAGGCATATAAAAATTATTAAACAGATCAAAAATGGTTAAAGGGAAAAGCATTGGTTGAGTTGGCTCGGAACGCCTACGTATTACATTCAATCAATTACCAAAACAAGAACTTTATTTAGTGCAATATTTAAAAAAATATGGTGTTCTATGTATGTAAATAACCAAAGAAAAATTGTATGTTGAAAATAATCATGAAATTACAAAACTATTTTATTACTATCTATAAAAATATAGTGTACATACAATGTGTCATTTGAGGTAAAACCACAAATCCAATTTGAAACGCTTGTGATATTTTAATTATCCTGAACGATTAACCTAAGAAGAGTGGTACAAAATGGTGGACACGGCCATGTAACCGGTGACCAGAAATCCAACGAAGAATGCAATCGCTCTTGAAGGCTGCGGAAGAGGTACGACAGCGTATACGACAGTGTGAAGAATACGTGACGCGACGAAGGCTCGGATCAGCCAAGCGGCCAGCCATGTAGATGGCCCAGTTCCTAGCCAGAGCCAGGTGGCCAGGAACCATGGCACAACGTTCTCAAGATCGTTCAGATGTGCCCGGCGAACTCGCTCTACATCTGGATCATCGTATGTGACTTTCGCTTTCTTCTGAGTGGCAACGTCTTCCTGATTTGCGAAAACCTGCAACACAATGGTTCCTAAAATCTCGTTGAACCAAACG
>JAEUYN010000211.1:40000-64448 GCA_018257835.1 Euura lappo | reverse complement strand
AAAAATAATCCTGAAATAAACTAAATATTCCTCTGAAACGAATTCTGGCTGCAAGAATAAAATATTGGTCTTTTCGATGGAATACTGTAGCAACTAGAAAAAGCTCCGATCTAATGGTTTTCGATTGTTAAAACCTGTGTTTTTGGGTCAATGCAAATGCGTTTTATGCCAAGTATCCATTATGTAGACAATTTACTCGAAATAAGCGCATAAAAGATTAACATTTTATACTCAGTCTGATTTATTCTATCCAGCTTCGGTCATGAATGACGATGACGGAGAAAAATCACTGGACGCGAGTATTAGGAGTGAAGACGAGCCAGAAGGAGTTGATGGTGGGTAGTTGAACTATAATCTATGGAAGAAATTATCGTACAGTATATTTCTATTTTTCCATTTTCACCCTGAAAAAGTAAAATTGTACGGACTTTACCATTACGGTATTTTTTTGTTTAGATATGGACGAAACCGTTTATTCTCCTCCTTTTTCGCCTGAGAACAGTGGAGATTTTGAGTCGTAGTTGATTCTATGCGGCTGCAGTTGGATTTCCAGGAGGAAAATGTACCGTCAACACTACGACTTCTCATAATTTCAGTTTATTATCGTGTTTACGGTACGATTATGCGAAAAGCATATTCAAACCTGAATGATACATACTCCCACTTGTAATATTATTTCTTAACTTTGACTCTTGGTCAGTTTAATATCTTGTTCAGGATACGGTCATGCGAAAAGCATATTTAAACTTGAATCATACATACTCCCACTTGTGATATTATTTCTTAACTTTGACCCTTGGTCAGTTTAATATCTTGTTTAGGATACGGTCATGCGAAAAGCATATTTAAACTTGAATCATACATACTCCCACTTGTGATATTATTTCTTAACTTTGACTCTTGGTCAGTTTAATATCTTGTTTAGGATACGGTCATGCGAAAAGCATATTTAAACTTGAATCATACATACTCCCACTTGTGATATTATTTCTTAACTTTGACTCTTGGTCAGTTTAATATCTTGTTTAGGATACGGTCATGCGAAAAGCATATTCAAACCTGAATGATACATACTCCCACTTGTAATATTATTTCTTAACTTTGACTCTTGGTCAGTTTAATATCTTGTTCAGGATACGGTCATGCGAAAAGCATATTTAAACTTGAATCATACATACTCCCACTTGTGATATTATTTCTTAACTTTGACCCTTGGTCAGTTTAATATCTTGTTTAGGATACGGTCATGCGAAAAGCATATTTAAACTTGAATCATACATACTCCCACTTGTGATATTATTTCTTAACTTTGACCCTTGGTCAGTTTAATATCTTGTTTAGGATACGGTCATGCGAAAAGCATATTTAAACTTGAATCATACATACTCCCACTTGTGATATTATTTCTTAACTTTGACCTTTGGTCAGTTTAATATCTTGTTTAGGATACGGTCATGCGAAAAGCATATTTAAACTTGAATCATACATACTCCCACTTGTGATATTATTTCTTAACTTTGACCCTTGGTCAGTTTAATATCTTGTTTAGACATGGTCATGCGAAAAGCATATTTAAACTTGAATCATACATACCCCACTTGTGATATTATTTCTTTAATGACCCTTGGTCAGTTTAATATCTTGTTTAGGGATACGGTCATGAAAAAGCATATTTAAACTTGAATCATACATAATTCAATTTGTGATATTATTTCTTAACTTTGACCCTTGGTCAGTTTAATATCTTGTTTAGGATACGGTCATGCGAAAAGCATATTTAAACTTGAATCATACATACTCCCACTTGTGATATTATTTCTTAACCTTTGACCCTTGGTCAGTTTAATATCTTGTTTAGATACGGTCATGCGAAAAGCATATTTAAACTTGAATCATACATATACTCCCACTTGTGATATTTCTAATTTCTTGACCCTTGGTCAGTTTAATATCTTGTTTAGGATACGGTCATGCGAAAAGCATATTTAAACTTGAATCATACATACTCCCACTTGTGATATTATTTCTTAACTTTGACCTTTGGTCAGTTTAATATCTTGTTTAGGATACGGTCATGCGAAAAGCATATTTAAACTTGAATCATACATACTCCCACTTGTGATATTATTTCTTAACTTTGACCTTTGGTCAGTTTAATATCTTGTTTAGGATACGGTCATGCGAAAAGCATATTTAAACTTGAATAATATATACTCCTACTTGTGATATTATTACTTACCTTTAATCCTTGGTCAGTTTGATTAATCTTGTTTGGGATACGGTTATGTGAAAAGCATATTTAAACTTGAAAAATATATACTCCCACTTGTGATATTATTACTTACCTTTAATCCTTGGTCAGTTTAATTAATCTTGTTTGGGATACGGTTATGTGAAAAGCATATTTAAACTTGAAAAATATATACTCCCACTTGTGATATTATTACTTACCTTTAATCCTTGGTCAGTTTAATTAATCTTGTTTGGGATACGGTTATGTGAAAAGCATATTTAAACTTGAAAAATATATACTCCCACTTGTGATATTATTTCTTAACTTTAATCTTTGGTCAGTTTAATGTCGTGTTTGGGGTGCATATTAGAAAGCATGTAAAAACTTGCATAATAATACATATAGATCATTATCATTATATATATGTAACATAATGTAAAAAATGTTTACAATCTTATTATATGAATAATAATATACGAACTTGTTCGTTTTACTTGTTCTTCCATATTGTAAGTTGATGATTTATTCAAATTGCACAGCTTAATATAGCCTGAAAATGAAAGTATGTTCAAACCTTCGTGATGCAACAAAACCGGGTGACAGAATTCTAGTTATAAGAAATTAAAACGGTCAATGCTGAGCATGTAAACGAATAAGTAACCCAGGTGGTAGCAGGATCGAGACTTATTCATGATTGTTACGCGATTGTGTGCGTCTGCTGAACTTTCATTTCTTTACACACAATCGCATATCAATCGTAGATGAGGTGCAGGCTAGACTCCGAGCTGCTACGACCTGACATTGCTTTGGGTAACACCCAATTGTCGAAGCTCGTGTCGAAGACATACATGCATGTATATTATAATCATGCAGACCTCTGAATCTGTTATTAATTAAGCTATCCAATGAAATTTTACGGATTCTCATGGATATGGGACTGACTCTCGGTCGTAGGATCTCAAGATACCACAGATACCGATAGCGGAATGAAGAGGTGGAAACTTGAGCACGAAATGTTAATAAAATTCAATACGGACTATTATACGTTATTGATCGATTCCACACGGTAACTTTTTTCATAGAAAACTGATAGAAATGTATGAGCAGTTTTCTTGCAGCGGTCAAGAACCGATAGCATTATTAGCGGATCCTGCTCATAGAATCACGTGGATGCGAGAGTTCGCGGTGGTTGCGATCAAGAACCGATAGCATTATTAGCGGATCCTGCTCATAGAATCACGTGGATGCGAGAGTTCGCGGTGGTTGCGATCAAGAACCGATAGCATTATTAGCGGATCCTGCTCATAGAATCACGTGGATGCGAGAGTTCGCGGTGGTTGCGGTCAAGTACCGATAGCATTATTAGCGGATCCTGCTCATAGAATCACGTGGATGCGAGAGTTCGCGGTGGTTGCGGTCAAGAACCGATAGCATTATTAGCGGATCCTGCTCATAGAATCACGTGGATGCGAGAGTTCGCGGTGGTTGCGGTCAAGTACCGATAGCATTATTAGCGGATCCTGCTCATAGAATCACGTGGATGCGAGAGTTCGCGGTGGTTGCGGTCAAGTACCGATAGCATTATTAGCGGATCCTGCTCATAGAATCACGTGGATGCGAGAGTTCGCGGTGGTTGCGGTCAAGAACCGATAGCATTATTAGCGGATCCTGCTCATAGAATCACGTGGATGCGAGAGTTCGCGGTGGTTGCGATCAAGAACCGATAGCATTATTAGCGGATCCTGCTCATAGAATCACGTGGATGCGAGAGTTCGCGGTGGTTGCGGTCAAGTACCGATAGCATTATTAGCGGATCCTGCTCATAGAATCACGTGGATGCGAGAGTTCGCGGTGGTTGCGGTCAAGTACCGATAGCATTATTAGCGGATCCTGCTCATAGAATCACGTGGATGCGAGAGTTCGCGGTGGTTGCGGTCAAGAACCGATAGCATTATTAGCGGATCCTGCTCATAGAATCACGTGGATGCGAGAGTTCGCGGTGGTTGCGGTCATACCTGATAGCATTATTAGCGGATCCCGCTCATAGAATCACGTGGATGCGAGTTCGCGGTGGTTGCGGTCAAGAACCGATAGCATTAGCGGATCCTGCTCATAGAATCACGTGGATGCGAGAGTTCGCGGTGGTTGCGATCAAGAACCGATAGCATTATTAGCGGATCCTGCTCATAGAATCACGTGGATGCGAGAGTTCGCGGTGGTTGCGGTCAAGTACCGATAGCATTATTAGCGGATCCTGCTCATAGAATCACGTGGATGCGAGAGTTCGCGGTGGTTGCGGTCAAGAACCGATAGCATTATTAGCGGATCCTGCTCATAGAATCACGTGGATGCGAGAGTTCGCGGTGGTTGCGATCAAGAACCGATAGCATTATTAGCGGATCCTGCTCATAGAATCACGTGGATGCGAGAGCTCGCGGTGGTTGCGATCAAGAACCGATAGCATTATTAGCGGATCCTGCTCATAGAATCACGTGGATGCGAGAGCTCGCGGTGGTTGCGATCAAGAACCGATAGCATTATTAGCGATCCTGCTCATAGAATCAATGTGGATGCGAGAGTTCGCGGTGGTTGCGATCAAGAACCGATAGCATTATTAGCGGATCCTGCTCATAGAATCACGTGGATGCGAGAGCTCGCGGTGGTTGCGATCAAGAACCGATAGCATTATTAGCGGATCCTGCTCATAGAATCTTAACGATATCATACACTGGCTGTCCGGAGAAACGGATGATAACGTATACAACTCGAACGGTGCGGTACGCAACGGATACAAATATTAGTACCAATCGTTTATACACTCTGATAACAATTATCAGTGTCTAGGATGCGCGGAGAGTTGGTAATTCTTTTAGAAAACAATACAGCTTGAATATGAGGTTACATATTCAACAACGTTGCATTAAGTGCACATTGACTAGAACTTATTTATAGAAAATCTACCCGAGGTCGCAGTATTGACACCGATATCGCATTCTGTGTAGTTATACTTCTGTAAATACGGAGACAAAACACAGATAGAAGCCAAATACATTTTTTTTTATTAGTCTCTATCAGAGATTTTTAGCAGGGAAGTACCGTGAGTATAACCCTGTATGCTGGCCACTAAGTGCGCCTGAAGCGGGCAACCGTATGTACGGCACGTGCTAATTCTTATGGTACGTACGTTTGGTTGGCACCTAGTGGCCAGCATACAGGGTTACTCGCGGTATGTATGGTGATTCAAGAGTTTTTGGTCTGATCTGATAATGCATTGACAGTGGAACGTCAACGATTATTGAAGAAGATATTTACTCCTATAAAGTGATGTACATGATTAGGTACACGTTTTTTATTTTAATAGTATTCCTATCGTATTCGAAATTCGATTATCACTCAAAAAGAAGCGGGTTGTCCGTATAGCTCTAAGAAACCGAATGTGCCCGCCAAGTACGTAGCTCTTGGAATGATGTTTCGATATCCTCACACGAAACTCCGACTTGACGACGTAGACTTGCTGAGAAATCGAAGGGGTACGCTCGGTGCTTGGTTTCTTTCTTGATTTCACGACAGAGACTGGCGATAAGTTTTGCTCATTTTTGCGTGGGTACTTGGCGGCTTTTTTTACATCTACGATGTTTTTGTGTTAGATTTCACTACTTTTTGCAAGTACACAACATTGTAATTGCTTTTTCATTGAACCAACAATCCTAACAAACCTCCGATCATTCACAGGACATGTTACGTGCAGTACTACATACAGGAGTTATAATATTTGTTCCCAGGGTTAATCTGCCGCGCCTAGGATGCGCGAAATAGGCAACTGACGATGCATCTCGTGCTATTTATTACAGGTGTTTCGTCGATGGCCTATTCCGCGCATCCTAGGCGTGCCACAATCGTTGTCCCTGAGTCATTGCGATTCGGCCCACAGGAATCATTTCGCCCGGATTTACGTACTATCCCAATTTTTGAAGAATTCTCCGAACGTGAAACTGGCCGCTTTTCCAGTCAACGAGCTCCGCTTACAAGTTTTCAGTGACCTTTTCACTCCAAATCAATTCTCCGAACGCGAAACTGGCTGCTTTTCCAGTCAAGAGCCTCCGCTTACAAGTTTCTAGTCATAGTCTACAACTGAAAGCGCCGTGGCGATAGTCTGAAAATTATTTTTGAGATGGTACCTCGGCGTCCGGCCTGATATCGCAGCAAATTCGACATCGGGCTGACTTTTTTACTCCAAATCGATCCTCTGACCGTGAAACTGGCTGCTTTTCCAGTCAACGAGCCCCGCTTCAAGTTTCTAGTGACCTTTTCACACCAAATCAATCCTCCGAACGCGAAACTGGCTGCTTTTCCAGTCAACGAGCCCCGCTAACAAGTTTCTAGTCATAGTCTACAACTGAAAGCGCCGTGGCGAAAGTCTGAAAATTATTTTTGAGCTGGTACCTCGGCGTCCGGCCTGATATCGCAGCAAATTCGACATCGGGCTGACTTTTTTACTCCAAATCGATCCTCTGACCGTGAAACTGGCTGCTTTTCCAGTCAAGAGCCCCGCTAGCAAGTTTCTAGTCGTAGTCTACAACTGAAAGCGCCGTGGCGATAGTCTGGAAATTATTTTTGAGCTGATACCTCGGCGTCCGGTCTGATATCGCAGCAAATTCGACATCAGGATGACTTTTTTACTCCAAATCGATCCTCTGACCGTGAAACTGGCTGCTTTTCCAGTCAACGAGCCCCGCGTACAAGTTTCTAGTCGTAGTCTACAACTGAAAGCGCTGTGGCGATAGTCTGGAAATTATTTTTGAGCTGGTACCTCGGCGTCCGGCCTGATATCGCAGCAAATTCGACATCGGGCTGACTTTTTTACTCCAAGTCGATCCTCTGACCGTGAAACTGGCTGCTTTTTCAGTCAACGAGCCCCGCTTACAAGTTTCTAGTGACCTTTTCACTCCAAATCAATCCTCCGAACGCGAAACTGGCTGCTTTTCCAGTCAAGAGCCCCGCTAACAAGTTTCTAGAACTAGTTTCTAGAGCTGGTACCTCGGCATCCGGCCTGATATCGCAGCAAAGTCGACATCGGGCTGACTTTTTTACTCCAAATCGATCCTCCGAACGCGAAACTGGCTGCTTTTCCAGTCAACGAGCCCCGCTTCAAGTTTCTAGTCATAGTCTACAACTGAAAGCGCCGTGGCGATAGTCTGGAAATTATTTTTGAGCTGATACCTCAGCGCCCGGCCTGATATCGCAGCAAATTCGACATCGGGCTGACTTTTTTACTCCGAATCGATCCTCTGACCGTGAAACTGGCTGCTTTTCCAGTCAAGACCCCCGCTAACAAGTTTCTAGTCATAGTCTGCAACCGGAAGAATCCTCCGAACGTGAAACTGGCCGCTTTTCCAGTCAACGAGCCCCGATTAAAAGTTTCTAGTGACGTTTTCACTCCAAATCGATCCTCCGAACGCGAAACTGGCTGCTTTTCCAGTCAACGAGCTCCGCTTAGAAGTTTCTAGTGACCTTTTCACTCCAAATCAATCCTCCGAACGCGAAACTGGCTGCTTTTCCAGTCACGACCCCCGCTAACAAGTTTCTAGTCATAGTCTACAACCGGAAGAATCCTCCGAACGTGAAACTGGCCGCTTTTCCAGTCAACGAGACCCGCTTCAAGTTTCTAGTCATAGTCTACAACTGAAAGCGCCGTGGCGATAGTCTGAAAATTATTTTTGAGCTGGTACCTCGGCGTCCGGCCTGATATCGCAGCAAATTCGACATCGGGCTGACTTTTTTACTCCAAATCGATCCTCTGACCGTGAAACTGGCTGCTTTTCCAGTCAACGAGCTCCGCTTACAAGTTTCTGGTGACCTTTTCACTCCAAATCAATCCTCCGAACGCGAAACTGGCTGCCTTTCCAGTCAAGAGCCCCGCTAACAAGTTTCTAGTCACAGTCTACAACTGAAAGCGCCGTGGCGATAGTCTGGAAATTATTTTTCAGCTAATACCCTGGCGTCCGGCCTGATATCGCAGCAAATTCGACATCGGGCTGACTTTTTTACTCCAAATCGATCATCTGACCGTGAAACTGGCTGCTTTTCCAGTCAAGAGCTCCGCTTACAAGTTTTTAGTGACTTTTTCATTCCAAATCAATCCTCCGAACGTGAAACTGGCTGCTTTTTCAGTCAACAAGCCCCGCTTCAAGTTTCTAGTCATAGTCTACAACTGAAAGCGCCGTGGCGATAGTCTGGAAATTATTTTTCAGCTAATACCTCGGCGTCCGGCCTGATATCGCAGCAAATTCGACATCGGGCTGACTTTTTTACTCCAAATCGATCCTCTGACCGTGAAACTGGCTGCTTTTCTAGTCAACGAGCTCCGCTTACAAGTTTCTAGTCATAGTCTACAACTGAAAGCGCTGTGGCGATAGTCTTAAAATTATTTTTGAGCTGATACCTCGACGTCCGGCCTGATATCGCAGCAAATTCTACATCGGGCTGACTTTTTTACTCCAAATCGATCATCTGACCGTGAAACTGGCTGCTTTTCCAGTCAAGAGCTCCGCTTACAAGTTTTTAGTGACTTTTTCATTCCAAATCAATCCTCCGAACGTGAAACTGGCTGCTTTTTCAGTCAACAAGCCCCGCTTCAAGTTTCTAGTCATAGTCTACAACTGAAAGCGCCGTGGCGATAGTCTGGAAATTATTTTTCAGCTAATACCTCGGCGTCCGGCCTGAAATCGCAGCAAATTCTACATCGGGCTGACTTTTTTACTCCAAATCGATCCTCTGACCGTGAAACTGGCTGCTTTTCCAGTCAACGAGCTCCGCTTACAAGTTTCTAGTCATAGTCTACAACCGGAAGAATCCTCCGAACGTGAAACTGGCCGCTTTTCCAGTCAACGAGCCCCGATTAAAAGTTTCTAGTGACGTTTTCACTCCAAATCAATCCTCCGAACGCGAAACTGGCTGCCTTTCCAGTCAAGAGCCCCGCTAACAAGTTTCTAGTCATAGTCTACAACTGAAAGCGCCGTGGCGATAGTCTGGAAATTATTTTTCAGCTAATACCTCGGCGTCCGGCCTGATATCGCAACAAATTCGACATCGGGCTGCCTTTTTTACTCCATATCGATCCTCTGACCGTGAAACTGGCTGCTTTTCCAGTCAACGAGCCCCGCTTACAAGTTTCTAGTGACCTTTTCACTCCAAATCAATCCTCCGAACGCGAAACTGGCTGCCTTTCCAGTCAAGAGCCCCGCTAACAAGTTTCTAGTCATAGTCTACAACTGAAAGCGCCGTGGCGATAGTCTGGAAATTATTTTTCAGCTAATACCTCGGCGTCCGGCCTGATATCGCAGCAAATTCGACATCGGGCTGACTTTTTTACTCCAAATCGATCCTCTGACCGTGAAACTGGCTGCTTTTCTAGTCAACGAGCTCCGCTTACAAGTTTCTAGTCATAGTCTACAACTGAAAGCGCCGTGGCGATAGTCTTAAAATTATTTTTGAGCTGATACCCCGGCGTCCGGCCTGATATCGCAGCAAATTCTACAACGGGCTGACTTTTTTACTCCAAATCGATCCTCTGACCGTGAAACTGGCTGCTTTTCCAGTCAACGAGCTCCGCTTACAAGTTTCTAGTCATAGTCTACAACCGGAAGAATCCTCCGAACGTGAGACTGGCCGCTTTTCCAGTCAACGAGCTCCGCTTACAAGTTTCCGGTGACCTTTTCACTCCAAATCAATCCTCCGAACGTGAAACTGGCTGCTTTTTCAGTCAACGAGCCCCGCTTCAAGTTTCTAGTCATAGTCTACAACTGAAAGCGCCGTGGCGATAGTCTTAAAATTATTTTTGAGCTGATACCCCGGCGTCCTGCCTGATATCGCAGCAAATTCTACAACGGGCTGACTTTTTTACTCCAAATCGATCCTCTGACCGTGAAACTGGCTGCTTTTCCAGTCAACGAGCTCCGCTTACAAGTTTCTAGTCATAGTCTACAACCGGAAGAATCCTCCGAACGTGAAACTGGCCGCTTTTCCAGTCAACGAGCTCCGCTTACAAGTTTCTGGTGACCTTTTCACTCCAAATCAATCCTCCGAACGCGAAACTGGCTGCCTTTCCAGTCAAGAGCCCCGCTAACAAGTTTCTAGTCATAGTCTACAACTGAAAGCGCCGTGGCGATAGTCTGGAAATTATTTTTCAGCTAATACCTCGGCGTCCGGCCTGATATCGCAGCAAATTCGACATCGGGCTGACTTTTTTACTCCAAATCCATCCTCTGACCGTGAAACTGGCTGCTTTTCCAGTCAAGAGCCCCGCTAACACGTTTCTAGTCATAGTTTACAACTGAAAGCGCCGTGGCGGTGGTCTGGAAATTATTTTTGAGCTGATACCTCGGCGTCCGGTCTGATATCGCAGTGTAGTATGTGACATGTCAATGGATCATCAACAGCATTCTCTTTACGTCTACCTTGATGAATCTTTGGCGTTTAATTGGAACGTTTTTCCGTATCGGCAAAGTAGAACTGTTGATGAATGCATATCTTGGAGACGTTGGTGGTCGGTCTCGTATCTCAAGACTGTGTTCCAGGTTATGATGTTATTATGCGATTTTTTTTCTGTGCGGATAGATTTAGTTATCGTGGATTAAGGATGTATAGGCTATACAATCTCAACCGAAAGTGAGTCTCGTCGTCAATATTGAGTACTTCGAGATGAGATAAAAATCGGAAAAAAATCAACCACAATCAAGATGATGAGAGCGTTCATTTTCAATAATAATAATGCCCAAAAGTTATCAACAAATTGTTTAAACAAATCATTGTTTAACAAATTTCCTGGTGACGTTATTTTTTTTTCATGTCAAATGAATTCGTTAATCTTTCTGAATGCACATGAATTTTTTCAGAATTTTGTCACTTTTTTGAAATTTCCGTTTTCGGAAATTTCTAAAGGCTGTATTTACAAAACTATTAGTTCCATGCTCCGGAAACTTCGGAATTGTAATCTACATCGTTTCCACAATAACATATCCAAAAGTCCGATTTTTTTCTCCATTTTTCAAAATCGAAAACGGAAATTTCAAAAAAGTGACAAAATTCTGAAAAAATTCATGTGTATTCAGAAAGATCAACGAATTCATTTGACATGAAAAAAAAATAACGTCACCAGGAAATTTGTTAAACAATGATTTGTTTAGACAATTTGTTGATAACTTTTGGGCATTATTATTATTGAAAATAAATACTCTTATCATCTTGATTGTGGTTGATTTTTTTCCGATTTTTATCTCATCTCGAAGTACTCAATATTGACGACGAGACTCACTTTTGGTTGAGATTGTATAGCCTATACATCCTTAATCGATATCCGATAAGTAGAAGCACTAGCACTGCTCACAGCACTTCGTGGTCACTGACTAAATTTTGTTGATACCGACGTCGAGGTTGTGGTACATATAACCCGTGGTATAACCATGTCAATTTCTTCGATTTTTCTATCGACCGTGAGTCAAGAACTAGATCATAGATCGCTGCAACTTTTTTATTACGGCGACCCGCGCGCAGCGCCGATGCCGCGATGTGCGGCCATATTGTGGAAACTCAGTTCGTAAACTCATTTATTTATACCGACCGAGTGAGAGATCGGATTTGGCTCAAAATCAATAGGGGGCGAGATTTCCACGGAACCTAACCAGGATTCAAATCCCAAGTCGATCCGTGTAGCCGTTCGACCGGAATCGATTGGCAACGCCAGGGTCTAGCGAAAAACTTGGGCGAAGAAGACGGAGAAGACGATGCTTTTTCATCAACTTTCGTGACTAATATCTCGGAAACCAGTGGATCGATTTCGATGAAATTTATACAGCAAGGTCATATGGTGGGGGACTTTCGATCCCGTGAATTTTATCGAACAATATTCACGCGTTCCGGAGATATGACACCGTGCTTACAGGTATAACTAGTTAGGCCGAGAAAATAACTTCGGGCTAGCTCTCGCGCCTTCGGGTACTTGGCGGCGATTCGCTGCCGCGAATCTTGATCTGACGATTAATTTTGTATTTGAAAAAATATATATTGTACATAAAAGCTGGATACAATTAAACATAACAAGAATCCCATACAGCAAGCAAGTTGCAGTAATGTTGCCACAACGTTGCTGCAATCTTACAACCCTGTAGTAACGTTGCAGCAAGGTTGCAGCAACATTGCAGTAACATTGCTGCAACTTGTCTGCTGTCTGGGATATAGACATCTAATACACCATCAAACACAGCTTTATATAGAAAGAAACCTGATATAAGAGTACGTCATTTTATCAAACCATAATTATTAACGCCCTTATATTTCATCTGATGAACATCTGTGATGCATATTTACACTAAATACATATTATATATGTATACATCTAAATAATATAAAGAGGTTATTATTGAAACCGTATATCTAGTATAATAGAGTCTGGCATACGAGTAAAATAGACATCGAAAACATAATGAGGAAAAATTTCTAATATAATGGTATCTCGTTGGTACTGTGCTCTTTTCAAGCCTACACGACTAACTAACAATAAGTTTCACCAAACAGTTTTGACTTCTTGAAGACACAGTTCTCCGAAAGGTGCATACATTGATGCCTGATGAATCCACCAGTTGATGAAAAACCTGTAGAACAAGATAACATAGTTAATTTAAATCTGCCAAAATATTTGGAAAATTATTCAAATATCACAGCCCTTTCAGAATCAGTACAATGATAACAACACAACAAGTTTGAATAAAAATATGTAAGAGGACAATATACTAATAGTAGAAAGTAGAAACCGTAGAACGAAAACAATATAAAATAAATGAGATGAACATAGGTAGGGCACGACTAACGCTAAGCTAGCATCGAGCGAAGACTGTATGCTATCGACGAAAATCTACGAGCCACAGACTTTCGGAGGGACTGATAAAATTCTGAAAATCGCTATTGGAGGTGGTATAAGAAAAAATACATCCAGCAGTTTTTGAATAATGGTAGAATAGACTGTGGAAAAAATGTCAGCCTCCTGCGATGAGAGTGTAAGAGCAAGGAACCTTGCGAAGAAGATTTTGCCTACCGAAAAGATTTTTTTATACATCTGATCTATTTAATATTGTAAGAATTTCAAAACCTATTTTCGCCCAAAATTTCACCGAAGTCTCCCCTTAAGACGAAGAGCTCTGCGGCGCCTCTTAGGAGGGAAAGTGGTAAAAATGACATGGCAGGCACGTAATAAAACCGGCCTTCTTGGGATTTGCGTCAAAACCGAGTATCTCGAATTCTGCTTGAAAAACCGGCTATCTTGGATTTCGCCTGAATAACCAGCGTTATAACTTGATATAAGCTGATCAGCCCCGAGATGGCCGGTTTTTAGAGCAAACGCGATATAGTCACAACAATTGATAACTAAAGTGCCATAAATCTAATCTTTTCAGTATCTCACAATAGTCGGAAAATGTACGGTACATAACCTCAAACCCGTCAGATGTTCGATACACGGATTAACGTGTATATTCAGATAGGGCGATTCGTATAATAATTCTGTCGGATGATTTTATCCTAAATATGAGCGTATATGACAAAATAAATACTTACTCGTTTTGATTATTTTGTGGACATAAGTGAATGAGTGAAACCATTCGTTGGAACACCGCCATTATGCTAGCGCGCGCTATGCGAGCTTGTCAACATCGCCACGTGGGTCAATCGCACGGGCGCGAAAATTCAAATAAGGAAACTTTAAACTTCTTTCAAAGCGAAGTGAATTCCACCTCTAAACGGACAAGAATTGACATCTGATCGTTTGAACCGATCCAAATTTTTTTCTACGTGTCATGTGTATGTAAAAAGAGCCGACGCGTATATTTGAACGTTGGTCGGATTTTTTTTGGCAAACATGAATTAATTATTGCGCTTTGTCGTAGAAAAATAAATATTTGTATGACAGCGCATGACATTCAAGATATCTGCATCTGCAAAAATGAACTATAGCAAGCTATAGCTTTCGAACGGTTATTCATAGAGCAAAATTGTATCAGAGTTTTTTCTTCCCTCTCCGATTGTCTAGTGGCGGATTTTTTTAGTTTTTTTTTTAAGACCGTCGCAAACCCCATTTTTCCATCATTTAGTCGTTTAGCACGCCGTAACTTTGGAACTATCAATCTGAGAGCAAAAATGTATTTGGGTTTTCTCTTCCTTTTTCGATTATCTAGTGGCGGATTTTTTTAGTTTTTTTTTAAGACCGACACAAAGCACATTTTCCGCCCATTCGTGTTTTTGTCAGATAACACCTCGGAATTACCATTTTCCCTCAATCACCTAGCGGCCCAATTTTTCATATAATTTTAACACCAACGGAAGGCCCGTTTTCGCATTAAATTGTACTTTGGCACGCCGTATCTTTAGAGCGATCAATCAGAGAGCAAAAATGTATTTGGGTTTTCGCTTCCTTCTTCGATTATCTAGTGGCGGATTTTTTTAGTTTTTTTTTAAGACAGACACAACGCACGTTTTCCGCCCATTCGTGTTTTTGTCAGATAACACCTCGGAATTACCATTTTCCTTCAATCACCTAGCGGCCCAATTTTTCATACAAGTTTAAGACCAACGGAAGCCCCGTTTTCGCATCAAGGACCTTGCCTACTCCCGGTGCAGCTACACGGGAAAAATAGTATATTTCGATACAAGAGGCCAAACGAGCGTTTTGCGCACTGCGAGTCTGAAGGCACAAGCCGAGGCGGAGCCGAGGCTTTGTGCGTCCTTCAGACGAGCAGTGCGCAAGAAGCGAGTTTGGCCTCGCGTATCGAACACTGTTTTTCTTTATGAATGTAATGCAAGATCCGAGATCTTGCTCACCGTTTATACGGACGTCCGGAATGGCTGATTGCAGCACTGTGCACGGGGGCAATGCGCGGTATCCTTTCACCGGTGGGCAAAGTACTTTGTTCACCGGTGAAGGGATTTTGCGCATCGCCCCGTGCACAGTGCGGCAATCGGCCATTTTGGGCGTCCGTAAGCGGTGGGCAAACGAGGATTTTGCATGCATGTGTAAAGAAAAAAGATGTAATTTCTACATATTCGGTAGTAATTATTCGGACAGCATCTTTTTGGAGCTGAATCTACAGCAATTGCGTTGAGGTTTATTAATCCCATTGATAAACCTTAACGCAATTGCTGTAGATTTGACTCCAAAAAGATGCTGTCCAAATAATTACTACCGAAGATGTAGAAATTACATCTTTTTTTTCCCGTGTAGCTGCACCGGGAGTAGGCAAGGTCCTTGATGCGAAAACGGGGCTTCCGTTGGTCTTAAACTTGTATGAAAAATTGGGCCGCTAGGTGATTGAAGGAAAATGGTAATTCCGAGGTGTTATCTGACAAAAACACGAATGGGCGGAAAACGTGCGTTGTGTCGGTCTTAAAAAAAAACTAAAAAAATCCGCCACTAGATAATCGAAGAAGGAAGCGAAAACCCAAATACATTTTTGCTCTCTGATTGATCGCTCTAAAGATACGGCGTGCCAAAGTACAATTTAATGCGAAAACGGGCCTTCCGTTGGTGTTAAAATTATATGAAAAATTGGGCCGCTAGGTGATTGAGGGAAAATGGTAATTCCGAGGTGTTATCTGACAAAAACACGAATGGGCGGAAAATGTGCTTTGTGTCGGTCTTAAAAAACTAAAAAAATCCGCCACTAGATAATCGAAAAAGGAAGAGAAAACCCAAATACATTTTTGCTCTCAGATTGATAGTTCCAAAGTTACGGCGTGCTAAACGACTAAATGATGGAAAAACGGGGTTTGCGACGGTCTTAAAAAAAAACTAAAAAAATCCGCCACTAGACAATCGGAGAGGGAAGAAAAAACTCTAATACAATTTTGCTCTATGAATGACCGTTCGAAAGCTACAGCTTGCTAAAGTTCATTTTTGCAGATGCAGATATTTTGAATGTCATTGACAGCGCAGCTATAAAATCCGGCCACTTCGAGGTACAATTTCCTTTATATAGATAGGGAATAGATAATTATTATACAGATACCCTAGTAGCAATACCTGCACTGCAGATTCTTATTCAAGAATCTGTCTGCAGTATTATCGCGGATCACCTGCAGATTCTTAGACCATATCACTGCATTTCCTCTGCCAGCACAATGCTTGCAGAATCTGCATAGAAGTACATGGCAAGAATCTGTGTGCGCACTGTCTGCATAATCTGCTTGAATTTGAATTAGCGAACATAACCTATACAATCGATAGTCGAAACGAGCGACATTGATCGATATCGACCGCGTCTACGCTGACCATATCCAAGATGGCGAAGTGACAAGTACAACAAGCGTGCACGTTAGCGAGACGATGGCTCATATTCAGAGTGTAATGTCTCTATACTTTAGAAATAATGTGGTTTGTGTCGAAAAAATATAACATTGATGACAATGTTAATGGGTATCAAGTCACAAATCAAGCTGTTTCTTGAGAAGAGAGTTGGAATGTGAACAGCTACTCAGAATCAGAGTATAATATTATACTCTGATTCTGAGGAGCTGTTCACATCCCAGATGGGCACTAAATCGAACCTGAAGTGATCTGCGTAAGATCTGCGTAAGATTCTGCACTGCAGAATCTGATATCAGTCCCCGACTCAAATGGTGAAGTAGACCACTAGTGGTCTGCAGGAAGATCTGCAGCAGATCTGCAGTAAGACTGCAGGCAGACTTCAATCATTTTGCTACTAGGGTATATGTTATGAACCATTTTCTCCCGGGTATGATATCCTCATAGATTTATTAATCTGACAAAAGTTTGTCAGATCATTCATATTCATATATTTATGAATGTCGATATATTGATATCACATTTTATAATTTGATTTCACTTTATGAGATGTCTTATGATATAAGTTGCTCATGATTTGATGCATTTCTTGCCATATAGCATGCAACATTGCTACAACATTGCTGCAATATTACAATATTTCATCTTTATTACATCGCATCTGCAATATTGTTGCAACCTTGCTGCAATATTACAATATTTCATCTTTATTACATTGCATCTGCAATATTGCTGCAACCTTGCTGCAATATTGCAGATGCAATGTAATGACGATGAGATATTGCAATATTGCAGCAATGTTGTAGCAATGTTGCATGCTGTATGGGACCGAACCATGTAAAATAATTTTTCTGTAGAAATGAACTCTGTAGAAACAAGCTCTGTAGAAACGGAACCTGTAGAAACGATTTCTGTAGAACCGTGCTCACCCCTTAGCGAAGATCACGGTAGAGTTAACTGCAGAGTTAGATTTTATGGTTAGAATTGTGATTCTTGGATATGCAGGTCAGATTAAAAAGACGTCAAATCTGTTAACGTTTGGGCTCCAGTTCGAGCCCTCCTCAGAACCAAATTTTCGTTTAATGCATCTGACAAAGATATACATCTCAAATTAATATTCATGATCTTAAGGGCATGCTGGACTCAGTCTTTTCCGTATTTAGAGAAAAATGAAGCCTGATACGAACGGGGGGGTGCTTAATGGGTTCCTTAGACGATTTGTAATCAAATTGGTAGCTGCATGAACGTGTATCTCACGAAAATCGAGTAAAATAAGCCTTTTTTGTGTTGCGAAGCGTGAGACCGTTACTTGTTTTCACTCATATCACCGACTATGTATCTCAAAGGTGGAAACGAATCATTGAGCGACCTCATAAATATAATTCCACTCACATATATCGGAAAACTTGTTCATTTCACTCAACGATGAAGACGAAAAATTGTTTCAAAAAAAGTGTGTAATTCTCCGTATGAAGCAGTAGCCGCGGACATGTTGGATCGTTTCGCGTTGCGTGTCGGGCAGGTCAGCGCTCCTTTTTCGACGCGCGGGCGCAACGGGAACCAAGCTTACAGTTGTTGCCAACCTTCGTCTCGCGGTCCTGCGTTTCACGAACCGCCGTTCCTTGTTCAGCGCTATGACAGCTGAGCGGGAATTCAAACGGAAATAATTCGGAATAATAATAGTTATAACAAATGTATGATATGTATAAGTTGTAAAAATTTGTAAATTAGTCTAATTGTAAGTAGTAATGTATTAGATGAAGTTATGGAGATGGAAACCATGTAACCCCGAGGGGAACATTAAATACACATACATAAAGATACATAAACATACGTAATAGTTATAACAATGCATTGTTGTTATCATCATCATCATCATCATCATCATCATCATCATCATCATTGATGATGATGATAATAATAACAATTATTATCATAATATTATGATAATAATTATTATTATTATGATAATAACGATATGATAATAATTATTATTATCATTGCCAAAAATTTACTCGCGAGTGGTGAAATTTGTAAATGGAAATGAAAACGTATGCGCCATTTTTTTTTCTACCAACACTCTAAAATCCTGTGAAACGCACAGAATAATCAAAATTCCGGATCTTTTGAGAAATTTTCAAGTCTCATCATAAAAAAACTAGACAAGGCAAAGGTATCGAGTTGTATTTTTATTTTTTTCATCATTTCATGATTGTCTAGTTTTTTTATGATGAGACTTGAAAATTTCTCAAAAGATCCGGAATTTTGATTATAATGTGCGTTTCACAGGATTTCAGAGTGTTGGTAGAAAAAAAAAATGGCGCATACATTTTCATTTCCATTTACAAATTCCACCACTTGCGAGTAAATTTTTGGCAATGATAATAATAATTATTATCATATCGTTATTATGATAATAATAATAATTATTATCATAATAATTAATTAAATAATTATTATCATAATAATAATAATTATTATCATAATATTATGATAATAATTGTTATTATTATCATCATCGTCATCGTCATCGTCATCATCATTATTATTATTATTATTACGGAAAAAAAATTCAAATTCCGATTTTCACAACATTTTCAAGATGAAAAAAAAAATAAAAATACGACTCTATACCTCTGCCTTGTCTATTTTTTTTATGCTGAAACTTGAAAATCTCTCAAGAGAATCGGAATTTTGATTATTCTGTGCGTTTCACAGGACTTCAGTGTTGGAAAAAAAAAAATATATGGCGCATACGTTTTCATTTTCATTCTCAAATTTCACCACTTCCGAGTAAATTTTTTTCAATGATAATAATCATAATTATTATTATAATAATCGTTATGATTATCATTTCGGAAATTGTAATTATAATGATAATGATAATGATAATAATAATAATAATAATAATAATAATAATAATAATAATAATAATAATAATAATAATAATAATTGCCGCAGGTGGCGGGGGCGTTGAGTCCCCCCGCTCGGGACGTGACGACCCCGCGTACACCGAATAAGCCGAGGTGGACTGATAGAAGTTTGAGCAAGCCAGACGGATGGCCCCCGAGGCGACCTCAGGGGCTGTGCCTCTGTTCCGGCACGGCACGGGGAGTTGCGCCCCCGAGAGACCCGTAGCACTCAGGAACTTGAAATGGAAATGCACAAGGAAACCATGGATATACCTCAGGTGGTAACCCCAGCACAGGGGAAGTCCACCCTGGGTTCCGATCGGGTGAAAGCCCCGGTGGCCCACGGCAGCGGCACGGATTCTGAGGGCCGCAATTTGTGCAAAGACCTCGCGACGAAGACGACGACGGAAAACACGGAAGCGAACAACGAAAATCCGGAAAGGACGGCACTACGATTATCACGACGGGAGAGGACGGGCAGCGTTTCGAGCGTGGGCAGCGGGGCGAGTGGCGCTTCTGCTGCGTCTGCAATCAGCCGCGACATTAAGATAACAGATGATACAGAACTCACAGACATACTGACGCTCATCCACAGGACCGCGACGAAGATGGCCGAGGCAGCGGCCATCCAGAAAAACATGAACATGTCTGTGAAACAAGGCATAAAGATAATACTTGAGGCCGCTGACGTTGCCCTAAATAGGAGCATCAAGGCGGCCCCGAAAACACACCGGACAGACTACGAATCGACAGAGACGGAAGCTGAGACTAAGGACCAGAAACGGGAAACGCCACGCACGAAACGGAAGCGGGAAGCGACCGGGACCACCCCAGAGTCCTGCCAAAAGAGGCCAACGGTAGTCAAACCGGCCGCAGCCTGGCAGACCGCGACGACGAAAAAGACGAAAATGAAGGGACGGCAGACGCGGACGGACGAGGCGAACGCGACAACAAGGGCTGAGGAACGCAGATCGGCTCCCAAACACTGGGGGACGGCGCTACTCGTTAAACCCGGGAATAGCAGCACGTACTCCGACATTGTGAAGAAGATACGGGAAACGGTCGACCCGAAGAAGAGCCACGTTCAAGTGACGACTCTAAGAAAGACCAGGAACGGACTGTGCCTTCTAAAGATCAAGACGGACGCAGACGGACGGAACGACTTCCGACGCGCACTGCAGGACGCGGTCGGCAACGCGGGCAACGTCAGGGCCGGTACCTCCGCGGTTCAGCTGGAGATCTTGGACCTGGACTGCGTCACGACCAGAGCGGACGTGATACAGGCACTACGACGGGAGACAGGACGAGACGCGAAAGACTTTGGTGTCCACATCTTCGGCCCGAACCGGGCCGAGCAGTTTATGGCCGTATGTGACCTCGAACCGCAGGAGGCCAGAGCGCTCCTGGGCCGGGGACGGATCGGGATCGGATGGGTGGGCTGCCGCGTCCGGCAGAGACTGACAGTGACGAAATGTTACAAGTGCCTAGGCTACGGGCACACAAAGACCAACTGCACGAACGAGGACCGGACGAAGTGCTGCAGAAAATGCGGTGAGACAGGACACTACGCCACCGACTGCAAAAACAGTCCGGCCTGCCCACTTTGCGCCGAGGCGGGACATGGCGAGGCGGCGCACCTTGCGGGATCCGGGAGGTGCGCGGTGTTCCGGGTTGCGCTGGAGGAGTGCAGGAAGCAGGCTGGACGACGGACAGAATAATTCAGGGAAACCTGAACCGAAGTAGAACCGCAGACATGCTACTACCACAGCCCGAGTAGAAATTTGATAGGGCTAGCCTGATGTGCTATCAGGCCCTGATTGAGCTTTGTTCAGGCGGTCCTGAGTAAGACAAACCTGCTGTGGTCCTGAGTAGGGTCCCATCAGGTATCCCTAACAGGGGCACTCCTGATATGGCCCTGGTCAGGATGCTTTCAGGCCACACTTACCAAGGTTTGCCTGCTGGGCCCCTGGTCAGAATGCTATCAGGCAACACTAGCCAAGGTTTGCCTGCTGGGCCCCTGATTAGGATGCTATCAGGCAACACTTGCCAAGGTTTGCCTGTTGGGCCCCTGATCAGGATGCTATCAGGCAACACTTGCCAAGGTTTGCCTGTTGGGCCCCTGATCAGGATGCTATCAGGCAACACTTGCCAAGGTTTGCCTGTTGGGCCCCTGATCAGGATGCTATCAGGCAACACTTGCCAAGGTATGCCTGTTGGGCCCCTGGACAGGAGCTGACAGGCATCCCTTCCCGAGGTGTGCCTGATTGGCCCATGATCAGGATGCTATCGGGCAACAATTGCCGAGGTTTGCCTGTAGGGCCCCTGATCAGGATTCTATCAGGAATCCCTTCCCGAAGTGTGCCTGATTGGCCCCTGGTCAGGATGCTATCAGACAACACTAGCCAAGGTTTGCCTGTTGGGCCACTGATCAGGATGCTATCAGGCATCGCTTACCAAGGTATGCCTGATTGGCCCCTGATCACGATGCTATCGGGAAACACTTGCCAAGGTTTGCCTGTTGGGCCCCTGATCAGGATGCTATCAGGCAACAATTACCGAGGTTTACCTGTTGGACCCTTGGTCAGATTGGCTTCCAGAGTACATGATACTAGAAAGTGCAGCGCGCCTGTTGCGTCCCTGTTCAGGTTGGTATCAAGCATCCCATACTGAGGCAAGCCTGCCACGCCCCGGATCAGGTCTTCATCAGGCTGTCTTTATTACGGGTTTCATGCCACAGTGTGAAATGTGTGATTCATTAAGAATCAACCATTATTTGGTACACTTTTAACCTGCCGGAAGCACGCAGGATAATCATTTAGATAAATATATTCGAAGCTCTTATTATTAGTAGATCAAAGTTTTCACAATATCTAATAAGTAGTTTAGCGTAGTAGGTAGGGCGTGCGATTAGTAATGCGAGCGAGCGATAGGTCCAGGATCGAAACCCGGTTAGGTCGAAACAATGCGAAGTTTTTCTGAAGTGAAATTGCGTTCTAGCGTTGGTATGCGGCC
Source organism: Euura lappo (assembly GCA_018257835.1). Classification (NCBI taxonomy): domain Eukaryota; kingdom Metazoa; phylum Arthropoda; class Insecta; order Hymenoptera; family Tenthredinidae; genus Euura; species Euura lappo. Next base: position 41,944 of record JAEUYN010000211.1, on the reverse strand, counting down.
GAGTATGAGTGGTTCAGCTTACTCAACCCATAAAATTTTTATTTAATCTTTATTTCTGTAGCATCGGATGATACAAACACAAATCCACAAATATGACCAGGGCTTGATCAGGGATTGATCAGGAAGCTTGATCAGGAAGCTTGATCGGGGCCTGATCAACAAACCTAATCAGGGCCTGGCTGTAAAATACTGATCAGAGCCTGGCTATAGAAACTGATCAGGGCCTGGCCGTAATCCTAGAATTTTGCGTTACATTACTGATCAGGGCCTGACCAGGCAGCCTAATAAGCACCTGATCAGGTGGTAAGGTTTGCTTGATCATGCCCTGATTGTGGCCTGACCGAAATTTCTACTCGGGAGATAGCAGACGAACACGACGCCGACATTCTGATTCTGTGCGAGCCGTACAGGGTACGCCGAACGCAGGATTGGACCACAAACGAGACCGAGACAGCAGCTATCTGGGTGAGGGGCCCTGCCCGAGCTCGGATCACCGCTCGTGGCGCGGGGGAAGACTACGTCTGGGCTAGGATCGGCACTGTCACTTACGTCAGCGTCTACCTGACCCCGAACTGCGCTGCGGCGGAATTCGTAAGGAAGGTGGCGCTCTTCGAGGACGGACTCAGGGACCTGCCCGGGGACCTCGTGGTCGCGGGGGACCTCAAAGCGAGGGCGGTTGAGTGGGGCATGACACAGACGAACAGACGCGGACGGCTACTGCTGGAGATGGCCGCCAGACTGGACCTAGCGGTGGTAAATACGGGACACGTACCAACGTACAGACGACCGGGATTCGGAGACTCCATCCCGGACGTAACGATGACGTCGGACAGAATACTGCCACGGGTGGGGCGGTGGCGGGTGTTCGAGGGCTACACGGCCAGCGACCACCAATACATCGTTTTCGAAGTGGCAGCACAGACAACGACGACACGGACGAGAACCCCGCACCCCCCGCGTTGGAACGTGGACAAACTCGACGCACGGAAGTTCTCGGAGGAACTGGCGGCAGCGCCAGCTCCGATCACGGACGTTCCCCCAGAGCTGATTGGCCGGCGAAGGGTGGAAAGACTGGTGGACGAGACGGCCAAACTGATGACACGGCTGTGCAACAGCACAATGCCAAAACGACGACCCGGACGAAACAGACAACCACAATACTGGTGGACGGACGAAATAGCTGAGCTGCGGAAGAGTTGCCTGGCGAAACGGAGACGGGTGACAAGAGCTGGCGGGAGACCCGAAAGGGAAACCCTGCAAGCCGTGTATAAGGCGGAACGAAAGCGACTGACGAACGCCATCAGAGACAGCAAAGCGCGATGCTGGAAGAAGCTCTGCGAGGAGGTGGACCGGGATCCCTGGGGTGCGGGCTACAAGATCGTAACTGGTAGGCTAGGGGCCCGGACCCCACCGGAACTGAAAGACGCTGAAACCGCAGAACGGATCGTCGACGGACTGTTTCCGAGACACCCGATACGGACGGACGCGACGAACGACGATGAGACGGCGGCAACCCCTGTCTTCACCGCTGAAGAGCTCGCCAGAGCGACCAAGGCGATGAGGACGGTTAAGGCGCCAGGGCCTGACGGGATACCAGCGGAGGTCCTCCGGCTGATAGCCAGCCTGAGGCCGGAGATACTCCTTGACCTTTACAACACGTGCCTAACGACAGGGACCTTCAGTGACCGGTGGAAGGAGGCGAGGCTGGTCCTTATCCCTAAGGGTAAGGGCGACCCCAGCACGCCGTCGGCCTACCGGCCGCTGAGCTTACTGGACACGACAGGGAAACTGTACGAACAGCTGCTGCGACCACGACTAACGGACGCAATACAGAACGGGGGAGGCCTTTCGGACCAGCAGTTCGGCTTCCGGAGGGGCCGATCAACAATTGGAGCGATCCAGGAGGTGGTGGACTCCTTCCGGTCGACAGACAGACATTGCCAC
>JAEUYN010000211.1:0-35000 GCA_018257835.1 Euura lappo | reverse complement strand
CTCTGCTGCTGTGCCCCAGTCCCCAGGACCCCGCCTGTCCGGGCCTGCCCTGTCGGGCGGTCCCAGATCTGTAGGTACGGACCCCGGGAAGTGGACCTCCAGCATGTGGGAGAGGATGTCTGAGTGGCTTTCGGTCATGCTGCCGTTTGGCAGTATGAGTCCATCCAGCTTGGTCGGAGGGCCAGCCGAGAAGACTCTACGGAGCCTGGCCACTAGGGGTAGAGCCTCGGTCTCGTCGCAGAATCCTCTCCAAGCCTCTGTTTTGGATTTGTTGATCAGCTTCTTGTACTCCTTCTGCGCTGCTCTGTGGGCTGCCCAGTCAGGAGCAAGTTTTGTCTTAAGGGCTCTGTTTAGGAGTTTCCGGGAGCTGGACCTGAGTTTGTCCAGATCCCCGCTCCACCACGGGACCTTAGTGTTGTCAATCTTTTGCTTGGCGGGGCACGAGGCCTCGTAAGCTTGTATGATTGAGGATTGTAGGTGTGTTACCTCGCTTTCCACCATGTCAGAGTTCCTCAGACGCTCACAGGGTCCCCTAAGCCTCCATTCCAGCTCCTCCCTGTAGGAGTGCCAGTCTGTGGCCTTGGGGTTCCTGTATACTCCCTCCGGCTCCTTCGCAGCTTCCGCTGCCAAGGAGAAAGAGATGCGCCTGTGGTCTGACAGGGTGTCTTCTTCCAGCACCCGCCAGTCCTTTATCAGGCTCGTTAGCTTGGTGCTGCAGATCGTTAGGTCGATCACCTCCTGTCTACGGGAGGTGACGAATGTGGGCTTCGATCCCTTGTTCAGGATGTCGAGGTCCGTTGTCGAAAGGTAGTCCAGCAGTGCCGTACCCCTGTCGTTGATGTCGGAGCTGCCCCAGACAACGTGGTGCGAGTTTGCGTCGCACCCAATCACCAGGTGCAGCTTCTTGTCGGCACAGTACCTGACCAGTGCCCTGAGTTCCTCCGTAGGCGGTGGATCCTCAGAGTCGTAGGGGAGATAGGCTGAGCAGACCACCATCTTGGTGGTGCCACCTCTTGCCCCCCCCCATACTGATCCTGGCTGCTGCTAGGTCTCTGCTGCAGAACTGGTTCAGCTTCAGCGCGCAGAGCTTCTTGTTGATGTAAACAGCTGCCCTGGGGCCGGGGCCTTGGGCTCCTTCCTCGCACACCAGCACGCCGTTTCTCCTGTCGAGACCTAGAACAAAACCCTTGTAAATCCAAGGTTCTTGTAACAGTGATATATCTGTTTGCTCCACCACCAGGCTGCGGCTATGAATAGCGGAGGCCGTTTTGCAGTGTTGCAAGTTGATCTGCGAAAAACTGATTCTGCGCGCGGTCATTGTGCCGTGGCTCGTCAGGATCGCTAATTAAGGGTGATACCAGTGATACGTTACCGTGACACCTTCTCACCCTTGTCCTCGGGGGTCCCGTCCGGTCGGTGCCCCTGTGGCGTTGCCTGCGTGGTCAGGGAGCCATGCAGTGTCCTCTGCTGGCCCGCCCGCACGCTCTCCTGACCACTCCTGCTTGTCTCAAGGGCCCTTGGCGGTCGTCCCCTGGACCTCGCGTCCGAGCCCCTTCTTTTTTGTGACGCCCTCACGTCTGGGACCGCGGAGCTGAAGCTCTGAGTCCCTACACCTGGGGGGTCCTGGCCTGGAGGCTCTCTCGGGGCCTCCTGTCCTGTTTTGGCCACGCCGCCGCCGTCAAGGGGGCCAGTGGCCGTTTCCGTCCCTGTCCCCCCCTCCTGCTGCGCCGTGGTGTCCTCGGCCTCAGGTCGAGGGTCCTGTCCCTTCGCCGGCCTTGAGTGCCCCTCTCTGAAGAGGATGCAACCCAGGCCGAAGTGGGCCTGGAGTCCCTGGCTCCTGAGAGCGTCTCTGGACTTAACGTCTACTCCCAGGACTAGATGGACGGAAGAAGGTGTCTCCTTCCTGTCTCAGACCCTCCAAAGGTGGGTCTGAAGCCCTGGGTTTTGCCGCTTCAGCCTTTTCATGATGACCTCCGTGTCCGGCGGTATGCCGGGCACAAAGGTCATCATCCTCGTGAGCCTGGGCAGTTGCTCCCTCTCCAGCAGTTGGAGTGAAGCCCCCGCCCAAGGCTCAATGGATGGAACTGAACGACGGAGCCATCCGAGCGCCCCCTCGTCCGAGCAAGTCACCCATAGGATGCCCTGTTCGAGCCGGTACTGGTCGAAGCGAGGGACCACCTCCCCTTCCGGGATCTGATCCAACGCTTCGCACAGCGCCTGCACCACCAGTTCACCCTGCTCGGAGTTAAGAGTGGCCTCAGGGTAGCCGGCGGGTGTGATGACCACCCTCCTACCGCCCTTGGCCGCCTCTCCATAGCTCCTGGGTTTCAATATCCCTCTCCCCCTTTTGGGGGCCGAGAGGACATCCGGGGGCGTGCCGCCTGAGGGCCTGGGCCTTTTCAGGCCCGTTCCCCCAGCCGGCAACGGCTTGGCCCCGTGCAGCACTCCGGAGCCGGGTTGCCCAGTAACTGAGCCCCCCTTCTCGGAGTACGTTGGATTAGGGGGAAGTATCGCCGCCTGGCCCGCTTCAGAAGAGGTCCCAGCGGCCAGTCTGGCCTCCTGGGCTCTCCTCCTAGACGCACCGCAGCGGCGAGCCTTCTTCCCTGGTGCCGTCGCGTGGGCGACGGTCCCAGTTTGCGCCGGGCCAGTCGTATCCACGTTAGGATTTGTCTCGGAGACGACTAGGCTGCGATGGGCCAAGGAGACTAGTGCCTCCTCGTCCCCTCGCCCCCCAGTGGTCTCCCCTCCCTCTGTCACCGACGCGTCGATCACCATGGGGACCGATTCGTCGGGCACTTTACCTACTATTTCTGTGTTATCCATAATGGTCCCACGAGTAGCTAGGGAAGTAAACGGTCCACCCGGCCAGAGCCCCGCATAGCCGGGTAAGGCTGCTTACAATGGGGGGTCGCCCGGTACCCCAAGGGCATCGTTACGGCACTGTACCCCAGTACCTTTCAGCCTCGGCACGATGGCTCCCATCGCGGCATATGGTCCGCGGCCGGGGCCTTCAGTCCCCTAATCCGGTTTTTACGCCGGACGGGTCCTTTATAGCCACCGACTAACCAGGTTGTCCCCAGTTCCCGTCCCGGTGCACTGGCTGCCCAGGCCCCCGGGCGGTTGTCTGGATCTTCCCTGGCCGCCCTCCTATCCGCCACCCGGAGACGCGCTCGGTAGGGGCTCAACCTGTCCCCCCGCCCCTCGAAAGGCAGGGGGCTTCCGAGAATAATAATGATAATAATAATAATAATAACAAAAATAATAATAATAACAAAAATAATAATAATAATAATAATAATAATAATAATAACAAAAATAATAATAATAACAATAATAATAATAATAATAATAATAATAATAATAATAATAATAATAATAATAATAATAACAAAAATAATAATAATAACAATAATAATAATAATAATAATAATAATAATAATAATAATAATAATAATAATAACAAAAATAATAACAAAAATAATAACAATAATAATAATAATAATAATAATAATAATGATAATAATAATATTTATGGAATTTTTTTTTTTTTTCAAACGAAGTGCCTATATACACAGACAAAAGTTTGGCCAGCAATCATATAACACACACACACACACATGATACAACGCAGACGGTGTTCTAAGAAGGGTTAGAGAAGGTTAGGCTAGCCACTGAAGGTTAGAAAAAGTTAGGCCAGCCAATCATACAACACACACACACATGATACAACGCAGACGGTGTTCTAAGAAGGGTTAGAGTAGGTTAGGCTAGCCACTGAAGGTTAGAAAAAGTCAGGCCAGCAAATCATACAACACACACACACATGATACAACACAGACGGTGTTCTAAGAAGGGTTAGAAAAAGTTAGACCAGCCAAATTTTCATTGTCTCAGACACCTTCTATGTGCGAGTATTTTGTAGGATGTTTGTACCGTGTGCCGAAATGTCGTATGTCACTTTTCTCGTGTGCCGAAATGTCGTGCGTCACTTTTCTCGTGTGCCGAAATGTCGTGCGACATTTTTCTCGTGCGCCGAAGTGTCGTGTGTCACTTTTCTCGAGCGCCGATGTGTCGTGTGTCACTTTTCTCGTGCGCCGAAGTGTCGTGTGTCACTTTTCTCGTGCGCCGATGTGTCGTGTGTCACTTTTCTCGTGCGCCGAAGTATCGTGTGTCACTTTTCTCGTGTGCCAAAATGTCACCCATCGGGAAAATTACCTCTGAAATTTGACTCCAAGTTTTGTGTGTCATATGTCTCGTGCGCCGAAGTAGCGTGCGCCACTTGGATTGGTGTGCCCATTTTTCGTACGCCTTTTTTCAGTGTGTCATTGCACCGTGTGTCAAACTTCGGTGCGCCATGACTACTGTGCGTCAATAGTTTGTGTGCCAATAATACCTTCTCTAATACATTACTACTTACAATAAGACTAGTTCACAAATTTTTATAACTTATACATATACATATACATATCTTACATTTGTTGTAACTATTATTATTCCGAATTATTTCCGTTTGAATTCCCGCTCAGCTGTCATAGCGCTGAACAAGGAACGGCGGTTCGTGAAACGGAGGACCGCGAGACGAAGGTTGGCGAAACGATCCAACATGGCCGCGGGCACTTCTTCATGCCGACAATTTCAGTCTTTTTCTGGAAACAATTCTGTGGCTTCATCGTTGGGTGAAATGAACAAGTTTTGCGATATATGTGAGTGGAATTATATTCCTGAGGGCGCTCAATAGTTCGTTTCCACTCTTGTGATGCGTGGTCGGTGATATCAGTGAAAACAAGTGACGGTCCCACGCTTCGCGACACAAAAAAGCCTTATTTTACTCGATTTTGGTGAGATACACGTTCATGCCAGCTACCAATTTAATACAAATCGTCCAAGGACGATTAAACACCCCCCCGTTCATATTAGGCTTCATTATTTTTTAAATACGGAAACGGCTGACTGGAGCATGCTCTTAATGCAAATGTAAATTCCATTGAGAAATAAGGGCAGAGCAAGAAAATAGTAATTTGGTGAAAAATATGATTCAACTGAAATTTAATTTTGTACAAGTTTCTAATCTAGCTATTCAATGAATGATAAAATCGTGGGTTTCATTTATTATATGTATAACGACGTCCCGATTCTTCCCTTCCAATCGCGACTTTACGATACTAGCTCACAATAGCGCGCTTCGCGCGCTTCTGAGACTAACTTTCAGATCGTTATTCAAGCGTTTGTTTTATCTTATTGGTTGTTTCCACATCATGGGTACAATAAAAATGCCTTCACAGTTGGGAAACAGGTTTTTTTCTTTCATTAATTAAGTTCACACATCATAATTATTATGTGTAGAATCAATTTACCGTCTCAATCCATTTTTCTTTGTTATAAAAATCACTGTATTATTACCAATCCCTCTGGAAAACTGAATGACTTCAATATGGTCACCATTCGACAAATTCCGCTCATCGTAAGTATCGCTGGAATCAATGGTCACTGGAATGCTGATTTCAGGTTTCTTTCATTCCATCCATCATCTGTGGTGGAAAATGAGTGACATAAAAAAAGAAAGGCAAAAAAGTAGGGTTTGAAGGGTGTTTAGTTCAGAAAATCAAAGGACGATAAAAAAAAGCAGGACGAAGAGTAACTAATGAATTAACTAATCGACGTCTTTGTAGCGAAGCACCAGAGTTAAAGATATCTGTAGAGGTGATCCTATCTATTCATCTATATCTATGTCATAATAGTGGCACTTATTAAAAAAAATAATTGAAAATAGTTGATGTGTTCTTATGAGATTTAAAAAATAATTGAAATTGTCAAAACAGGGTGAATGAATAGTCATTTGTTAAATTTATTGCTAATAGTTACCAGCATGAATCGATTTTTCTGGTAGAATTTTCATAAGAAAAAATATGCGATGCAGTTACTTGCTTGAATGCATATAATTGATCTAGCGACATTTCCAATGTCAACTGAATCGAAGTCACTTTTATCGTCCTTTGGTTCGACGGACGGACGCCCAGCAGGTTGATCATCGTATTTTACGGCTATTCAAGTCCATAGATAACAATCCCTTCGTGATGCTCGGTTCACAATATGCTCCAAGTGATATATAATCCAAGTGAACATCCTGCGACAAACTGCAGTTATCTTGGAACATAACAAATTATCAATTTTTTGTATCGTCGTGAGATATTAGAAATGAGTAACTATTTCAACAAACGTGAATAAGAGTGAAATTCGTTTCAAATGATCAATGGGTGTCACGGACTTCATATCTGATAATAGATAAAAAAATTGACAGACCTTGTGTGTAACGCAAGCCTCTGAAGGCATTGAAAATGTCACTTGTTTTCTCGTTCTTAGTGCATTTTGTTCCGATATATTTGTATCTGTCGTTACTATTACCCCGAAAATAGAAGCATTTTCAATGCTAAAATAATAATAAAGACACCTTAATTTTCATGACAAATCGTATTTGGTGACACAGATTCAAATCAAACTTCAATTTTTAAAATCGCGAGACCACCGACCGTGGTAGCCGCGCGGCTAGCGTACGCAACTACACGGAAAGAACTCTGTTGCGAATATTGCATGGAAATGTACCATGCGAAAAAAGCAATGGGTGTGCCATACTAAAATCGCTTTGATTCATACTAAAGTTGTATAGATTCATGCGATTTTAGTATAAAAGTGTCTCATGCGAAAAAGGCGAACACCGATGCGATTATCGAACGAGAGCTATGCGCTGATCGCACGAGAGCTGTGCAGTGAACGCACGAGAGCGATATGCGCTGAACGCATAGATACCTCCGTACCATAAACGCACGGAGTCTATGCGAAAAGAGCATAGACTCCGTGCGTTTATGGTACGGAGGTATCTATGCGTTCAGCGCATATCGCTCTCGTGCGTTCACTGCACAGCTCTCGTGCGATCAGCGCATAGCTCTCGTTCGATAATCGCATCGGTGTTCGCCTTTTTCGCATGAGACACTTTTATACTAAAATCGCAAAGTTATTATGCGATAATGGCAATTTTCTCATACCTTCTTCGCATGGAACACTCTCGTGCGAAAACAGCAATAACGTCCCATACGATATTCGCAACAGAGTTCTTTCCGTGTACGGATCTGGAGATCGAAGGTTCGATCCCACTATAATACGGGGACTCGGGGGGCGCATGGTGGAGGGGAGGCGCGGCGAGTCCTTAACAATGCCCGGTGGTCCTTTCTTCCATCCTTCCTTCCTTCTGCGTTGTCTCCGGCGGAGAGTAGCGACGATGAAGGGGGTAAGGAGTGCGAAGGCAGGGGGGAGTAGGGGTGAGGTGCGTCCGATGTACGGTGCGGTGGGTGGATTGGCGTAGGGGTAGCGGTAGGTGTAGGTGTGATGGTGTTGGTGTAGGCGGGTGTCGGATGTGTTGGTGGTGTGTAGGTGTAGGTTGGCGGTAAAGGGAGGTAGGGTGTGTGCAATGCAAGACTCAGAGAACTCTAAGCTTGCTGGTCAGGTCGCATTAAAATAATGTGCCGGAGCCATTAAAAGATTCAGAATTTTATTTAGCAAAACAATGTAGGCGTTCGAATTTTATACATTGGCTAGTTCGGTATTCTATACCGGACACTGCTGTGCAAGTCGGTAGATGGACGAGCACTTGAGTGAGTGTAAGTCACTCTAAGTAAGCGTCTGTCTGACTCTCTGAGCAAGCGTGATTTACCGTGATAAATCCAGGTCTGATATTCGCGGACCGGGGTTACTTTGATAGCGGGTTAGGAAATCAAGCCAACTCCCTCTTATCGGCCAAGCGGCGAATTACCGGGCTTAGACGCGGTGCAGGCGGAGCGCGGGCAGCTGTCGGGTAGCTGTGCTCGAGACCTGACGTCATAGACTCGCGGTGCGGGTTGCCACTGGGTAGGCGTATGTTATGGTTGCCTGCGTGTAGGCGCTGTTCTCTAGGTATGAGGTTTCTCATGCATCAAGGCGCCCCCTCCGGAAAGCGTCTACATGCAGGGTATGATTCTATTGGATTCGGTATATCGCACTCTAGTCCTAGTCTATCTTATTGGTCTAACTTATTCACTAACTTATCTGTCTAACTTATCTGTCTAACTTATCTGTCTACCTTATCTATCTAACTGATCTGTCTAACTTATCTCTAGCTTAACCTATGAGTCCTTCCCTTAATCTAACACTTCACTAAGCACTAGTTCGGGGGAGGGGATTCACTGTCTTCGGGGGTCGAAGATCTAGTGAGGTCATCTTTTTCTCCCCAGTGTCCCGGTGGGCGATGACTGACACTGGGGTCCCAACTACCTAGTCGGGGTACGGTCTCCGACTCGTACGGTCCTCTGCTTCTCCGTAGGAGGTCCAGGTTGGACGGGGGGGTTTCAGACTGTCCAGTCTGAGGCGGTGAGGTTCTGGTTCCTCGGGTCGTTGTCCGGTCGGACAGGGTAGGCAAGGGGTGCCTGGTGCGGAAACTCGTCTGTTTCGTGCGTGGTGATCGACATAGCCAAGATCAGATCCAGGTAGGCGTGTCGTGATCGGGGTTGTGCCATGGCGCTGGTGTCAGCTGGCGACCATGTGCGGGTTGGACGTCCGTCCTTGTCTATCAGATAGACTTCTCTTCCGAGTCAATGCGTGACTGGTTGAGGCCCTTCCTGGAGAGTAGCAAGACCGGCGTGGTGTTTGCTATTCGCCCTTCGAGAGGTGGTGCCCTCTCGTGTAACCAGTGTGCCTGGTTGGAAGCGTGGCGTCAGATCGGCGTCGGCGTGGGGGGCGGGGGGGGGTGTGATCGATGGTGCCAAAGATCGGGTCCAGTAGGCTACCATGATTCGGTGGGTCGGCCTTGATGTCTTCGCGGAAGTCATCTTCTCCTAGTCGGCTGACTGGGATCGGCCTTTTCCGAAGGTGTGTCGACTAGACTTCGGCGTGAGGTCTGTCTACCTTGGAAGGCGGTGTGTACCCCTGGTAACAATGCTCGTCCGGCGATTATCAGGGTACTGGCGGCGGTGTCGGGTTGGTATCTCGTCCGATACCTCTGCTGGCGGTGGGGCGGCGTCTGGACGTACCCGCTCTTCCCTGTCCAGGGTAGAGCTTTGCGGCTGGGTCGTCGTCGTTCATCGGCTGATGAATTCAGAGCCGTGTGGGCAGCGCGCTCTCTGGTGTAGAGCGGCTGAGGCAGACCGTGCTGGCCTTAGTTGGCGGTAGGGTCGGCGGTGGCGTTCGTTGCGTCCATCGCCATCTTCCAGTTACCTAGGCCATTTTGCGTGACCTGGTAGGCTGGGTGCGTGCGGTTCCAGCACCTTCCGGGGCAGTGCCAGCGTTTGGGTAGCTGGGTGCCAAATGGGGCTGCTGTCGGGTGGGTCGGCGTCATCCTTCTCGGGTTCGCCTCTTCGTTTTTCGCCCTGGTCTCCTCTTCTCGGGACTTCTCGTCGGAGCCGGTTACCAGCGCTCCTATCATGAGCGTGGCGAAGTGTTCATGTGCGAACGGTCGGGTCGCTAGGCTTAGCGTCGGTCCAAGGAGCTCGGGTATGATCGCTACCTTGACCGGTTCGGGGTCCTCCTCGTCAAGACCACGGTAGACTGGTATCTCATAGCCTGAGCTAGCCAGTGCTTGGTCGATGACTCTCCAGATGGCGGCTGGTAGGCTGGGCGGGTTCGCAAGTAGCACCTCTGGTCGCACTTGGGTTCGTGCGGACGGTGGCTCCCTCTGCGATGGCGGATCACATGGCAGTACCTCTGTTTGCACATAGGCTCGTGCAGACAGTGGCGCCCTCTGTGATGGCGGCTGTCGTCGGTTCACCGGATGCGGCTGCATCGGTGGCTGCGGGTCGGTCCGTGATGGCGGGTCTACCATCTTCCTCTTCTGCGTCGGCGGGTGCGCGAACGGATCAATTCTTGATCCCGTCGGCGGCTTCCGGGTACGGCCTGTACCGGAAGTAGGGGCGTACCCTCTGTCTGCACCTGGGATGGTGTCTCCGAAGGTCGTCTGCGGTGGCGGCTGTAGTAGTAGCGTTGGCTGTGCTACTACTAGCTCCGGCGGTCGGGGTGTCGCCAGTTGCAGTCCCACAGGCAATGGCTGTCCTGCGGGTTGCGGCGATGTAGGCGTCTGCTGCGGGGCTTCGGGTTGCGGCTATGCAGGCGGGCGCTGCTCTGCCGGTTCGGGTTGCAGTGGCGTTTGCAACTGTGGCTGCGGGCTGGCCGAGTACAATAGGCTCTGTACTGGCTCTGCCTCAGTAGGCGTGGTCGTCTGCGTCGTGGGCGTCGTCTGCGTCTTCTGCTGCACAGGCTTCGGTAGTTCGAACGTCGCTGCGTTCACTACCGGTGGCGTCGGGTTTCCGTTCCCTCCAGGGACGGATGGTCTGGGTGAGTCGGGCGCCACAGGGTGTTTCGGCACTCCCTGAAGTGCGTTGGTTCCACCAATCATGGCGGGTTTCCGGGACGGTGGCTCGGTCGGTAACCATGTAGTCGGCTTTGACTACCAGAGGCATTGAGCTTACCTCCTGGTTTACCTTCTAGGTCGGGTCTCGGTGTCGATGGCGGTTGGCACTCAGTCAGCATCCGTGTGTGGTCCGTCAAGCTTCCTAGCTTTGACTGATCTCCAGACTCCGGTCCGGTGATTGGCCTCTCACGTTGGGCGACAAGTTAATACGGGGACTCGGGGGGCGCATGGTGGAGGGGAGGCGCGGCGAGTCCTTAACAATGCCCGGTGGTCCTTTCTTCCATCCTTCCTTCCTTCTGCGTTGTCTCCGGCGGAGAGTAGCGACGATGAAGGGGGTAAGGAGTGCGAAGGCAGGGGGGAGTAGGGGTGAGGTGCGTCCGATGTACGGTGCGGTGGGTGGATTGGCGTAGGGGTAGCGGTAGGTGTAGGTGTGATGGTGTTGGTGTAGGCGGGTGTCGGATGTGTTGGTGGTGTGTAGGTGTAGGTTGGCGGTAAAGGGAGGTAGGGTGTGTGCAATGCAAGACTCAGAGAACTCTAAGCTTGCTGGTCAGGTCGCATTAAAATAATGTGCCGGAGCCATTAAAAGATTCAGAATTTTATTTAGCAAAACAATGTAGGCGTTCGAATTTTATACATTGGCTAGTTCGGTATTCTATACCGGACACTGCTGTGCAAGTCGGTAGATGGACGAGCACTTGAGTGAGTGTAAGTCACTCTAAGTAAGCGTCTGTCTGACTCTCTGAGCAAGCGTGATTTACCGTGATAAATCCAGGTCTGATATTCGCGGACCGGGGTTACTTTGATAGCGGGTTAGGAAATCAAGCCAACTCCCTCTTATCGGCCAAGCGGCGAATTACCGGGCTTAGACGCGGTGCAGGCGGAGCGCGGGCAGCTGTCGGGTAGCTGTGCTCGAGACCTGACGTCATAGACTCGCGGTGCGGGTTGCCACTGGGTAGGCGTATGTTATGGTTGCCTGCGTGTAGGCGCTGTTCTCTAGGTATGAGGTTTCTCATGCATCAACTACTCGTCGTCAGTCAGGCCACGCCGTTTTTCGGTCTTCACGCCGAAAACCGGCAGCCTGCAGCGAGTAGCAGTGGGTATCGTTCCTGAGGTCGGCTACACCCGGGCAAGGTTTCCTGCAGTTTTCCTTGCCCCTAGTGCGAATGCGGGTGTTTCTATAGAACGCCTTAAGACGGCTGCAGACGTATAATGATGATCACTAACCATCCCCTCCCTCGCCCCGCACAAGCTTTCAGTAGCTTCTGGGGACATACCCTCGGGTATGGCGGGTGTAGGTAGTAATTATTATTATTATTATTATTATTAATATAGTTCTCTGTAAACGTAGTTCTTGATGAAATTATTTTCGCGCTGTTTACCGATGTACATTTTTAAAGAATCCCACGAACGAATTCGTGAACAAGCAACATATAATTGTCCGTGACTAAATACGTCCTTGCGAAGTTCAAGCCCAATTTGATCGAAAGTCTGTCCCTGCGATTTATTAATTGTCATTGCAAAAGCTAGTTTAATCGGAAATTGTCGCCTTTTGAATACGAATGAATAAATATTTTCACAATACAATGTGATACGATTCAAAAACACGATTTCACCAGCTTTATCACCCGTCAAAATTTCGCATCGTAGCAAATTATTTCCTAGATCTAAGATGAGCAATCTAGTCCCGTTACAAAGACCTTGGTGGATACTTAGATTTCTTATCAGCATCACAACACTATTAGCCCTCAATCGCAGTTCGTGGGGAGGAAGAGACGACAGATTGAGTGAATTCAAATATTCCGGTAAAAGAGCTTCACTCGTGTTATCGTCATCGACACCGTCGACACTGGTATAAACTCACTCAGTTTTACCATCTAGAAGTTGGACTACCCTTTGATTAATTTCGTCCACGTCAACGTTCCGTGCAGATAATACAGCACAATCTGCTGCGTCTCTGTATCGTTTCTGTTGAATCGAATGACCAAATATGTCTTCTACTATGTCAGCGTCTGTAGGAGGAAGACAACGACGTGGAATAGCTACATTCTCATCTGCATCATTCAGCTTTCCATCGCCTGAATCCAGCAAAAATTTTGCAAATTCAACTTCGTCAGGCAGTGTTCGCAGATTTTCCGTCAACGTATACTTCACAAAATGCCTCCATGTTACACTAAATTTTATGGACAAATTCACTGCTTCACTGCGAGTACCATGCATCTTGACTGGAAGAAGCTGTCTGAAATCTCCTCCAAAAATTACAATTTTACCGCCGAAGGGTATATCATTATTCATAATATCTCGGAGTGTTCTGTCCATCACTTCCATGGCATATCGCGGTGCCATTGGTGCTCCGTCCCAAATAAAAACATCAGTGTTCTCTAATACTTTCGCTTCTTTAGATTGTAATTTGATACTGGAAGATGAATCCGAAAACAGTGGAACAGGTAATCCAAAAGTTTTGTGTACGGTTCGGCCCTCAGGTAGTAATGTCGCTGCATCACCGGTGAACGCTATTGTACTTACACGTTTGCTTCGACTCTTCAGTAAGTTCCATAGTGTGACGTACAAATAAGTTTTTCCAGATCCTCCTGGTCCGTCAATGTAAAAATATTTATGTTCAACTTGACTTCCAATGTCAATGACGTTTAAAATCGTATCGACAATTTCTTTTTGATTTACGTTGAGTCTCTCGTATTGCTGTAATCCGACTTCTCTAGCACGTTGAACCGATATTTCATCTTCAATTTCAACAACATCCGTTAATTGCGCCATTTGGGAAAATTTTGATAAACTCGACCCTTCAATACAAAGCATTGCATTAATCTGCGCATATGCCTCGTTTTGCCCCAGTATTCTACCTGAACGTCGGGCATAATCTTCGGTCATTTGATCTTTGAATTCTTCCCAAAGCTGTTCAGGATGAAGTGGATGACAGTGTATCAAAATTCGAACGAACAATCTTCTCAGTTGGCGAGGCATCATCCAAACTTCGGCTTCATGCATTGCACGTTTCCATTCTTCGTCATCTTCTATCAAACCCAATGCCAAGCAGGTAGCTGAAAATGATTGTAAAAGCTCACCGTTCACAGTTGGTAAGTCTTCAAAGCTTGTAGCTCCCTTTACCGTCAACAATAACAATCGCATATGAAATAATTCTACCTGAGTCGGACTGACTGAATACATACGCCCAATGCAGTTATAGTGGGTTTTTCGTTTTTCCCATCGGGCAAAACTATTGCCAGTATTATCCTTCTTTTTCTTATAGGTGTAGTGAGATGGTATATCAATGTATGAATGTTGCTTGGCATCATCGTCTTGCGAGTTCAAAGAAAAATAATCTATTAACATAGTTGCTTGGTCTAGTGCATTTTTTATCTCGTTCTCAGTGGCCTCTGCAGGTATAGTCAATCTCTGTTCGTTTGGTAAATGTACTGGCAAACGTACAATAGAATAACTTTCATCGTGTAAAGTCTTACTGAATATGCGCCAACATGCTTCTACTGGTCCCACGTACCGAGCTTCTATATGATCACGTATTTCATCATGATTAACTACACCATCAGGAGAGGTTTCTTCAATCGTTATATTGGCAGCATCGTGGCCTTTATATATGTATTTGAACAAATACTTCACAGATTGAATGCTTGAGACAATTTCAACATTAATATGGCTATTAAATAAACGTGAAAGTACCCACACAACACACGATATCCAGTGGATGATCCTATGTAGGTCCAACAAATATCCAGGATATATGAAATATCCCTGCGATGTTTGGAATATCCAGACTCCATCAAATATTGTGGGGACATCCATGAATCATCCAATTATCATGCATGTCTTGCGAGGATATACTGGGACCTAAAAACCTGATTCACGTATCCTTTTCCTTGAAAACCTTCACGTGCTGCAATTTTCGATAAATTTTTGTAAGTCCTCACGATAGCCTCTCAAAGTCCCCGAACGTATTTTGGAATGTCCCGAATGGTCCGAAAGATGTCTCAAAATGTCCTATGGATATCTAATCAAAACATCCTCAGGACGGTCCAAAGGGCGGACATCTGGGGATCCATAGTATATCCAATGGCCATCCATAGGACTATTCTGGACATTCCATGGATATCCAGCATATCCCGAAAAAATATCCAAAGGATATTATAGGTACGTCATTGTGTTGTGTGGGTATTGGGCAGTATGGCACCACGTTACGGTTATCCACAGTATACTCACCGGGCCGCTCGAAGGTTACATCGGTATCCCTCCGACGATAATGAGGATAACCATCTCCGTCCATTGTTCTTCCGTTGCGAAAAGATTTAGGGTAATGCTTTGAACATTTTCCATCCACGATACACCAATCACCACAAGGTCCGTGAATCATATGTCTCATGACGATGTCATGAAGAATTTGATCCTCAGCCGGGTCAGGAATTTCTGCAGAAATATAGCGATCGACTACTTCGGGTGTTGTTATTTTGAAGTTTTGCCGTAGAGTAACCAGCATATGGATGTGTAAGCCACGTTTTTGAAATTCAATAACGTATACAAATGCTGCTACTTCTCCGAAAATTTTGTGCTTTACAATCAAATCGATCAAATGATTCTTCTTTGAACTGAAAACTTTTGCACAAATATCTGGTCTGTCACATGCTTGCTGCCCTGGGAGCAGATTTTCAGCAATTTCACGCCACTTCGGGTTACATGTCATTGTCACGAAAATATCCGGCTTTCCATATTTACGGACAATTGCCATTGCATCCTGATAGTTCTGTAGCATATTTCGTGGCGATCCGATAAATCGATACCTCCTAATGATACCAGCTTATCTTAGTGAGTCTGTTCAAAACAGCTTATCTGCGCGTGACGAATTCGAAACATCTTATCATGGCGATTCCCGCAGTAACAGCTTATCTTGGCGTTCACCACAGAATCAGCCTATCTGGCATTTACCGCAATAACAGCTTATTTTACCGTTGACGACAGAAACAGCTTAAGTAGTAATTTTCAGCATTTGAAGATAAGTTACCCAATGTATTCATCACACTTTTTTCTACCATTCTACAAATTATCAACTTCGGCAAGGAAATAATAATTGAATAAAAGTCAAAAAACGAAACAGCGTATCTCAAAGTTTCGAGTTTGTTCCATGATAGATCATCCTATCTCGATGTTCCGAAACATAACATCGTTTGCAGCGCCCTCGTGGCCAAAACAGAAAAATGAAGATGAATTCGCGAAGTGCGAGAATTTTGAAAAAGTGTGACAGTGGGGATCGAAAAGAAGACAAAAACAACAATGACACGCAGTTGATGTCACGTCTCGATCTGTCAAGTTCGCCGGCACTGTCATTATCGCCACAACTGTCACCATTAAGCTGTAAGTATTTTTAGGTTATGTTTATATTCTATGGATTCTACCTACGCATTCTACAGTCTTCTAATTAGTGTGCTAGTTTGTGTTGTAACCCTCAAAGTACGAGTAGGTGCCGGGAAGTATAGCCCGAAACTTACGATTAGCCAATTCATTGTTTTTAGGTCGTGAGTGGTGGAATGCTCTTCTATGTGCAAGCGCCGGTGAACACGCAAATGACTCCGATGCCCTCAATGCTACTAGTGATTCTAAAAGTGACAAGGCTCCAGCGCCCAAACATGCAAAGAAACGGTTGTTGTTTTCACCGGATGGTCAGTTATTATTTATTGCAGCTTCATGTCATTTATGTCAGAGCATTGTGTATCAAATTTAGAAATATTTCACATTGTTTGAATACAAATGATAATCTCTGGTTTTGTGGAAAGTTCCTCGCGTCTCAACTTTTTCAACCCACTGTGGTGAGACCTTAACTGCAAGGAACAGGGCTATAAAGAACTTTGACGAGCCTCGACGACTTTATATGAGCCTTCCGGAGGGGCGTCGATGAGCCTCGAATAGCTTTGCCGAGCCTCGAGGAGCTTCGACTAGTCTCGAAGAGCTTTGAGGAAGATTTTCCAAACGTTTCCTCGTAACTCAATTTAAAAGATTACGTATTCTTTTCCGAATTCGACCTTTTACAGTCATTTATGGTACTAAAATAGTATATTATGCGGCATGTCCGTAGAGTAACTGTTTTCGGGCGAGGTTAAGTTTTTAATACTCTCCGTTGACTTTACCTTAGGCTCGCCGGGTAAAACCAACGGCTCGTACGAAAAACATAACCTCGCCGAACAGTTACTTTATGGACGCGCCCCATACGATATTTTTTCTGGCAAAGGCATGAAGAGTCACTTTGACGCCAGTTGAGGTCCACACTACGGTCCTCATCAACTGTCGTTTAATACTTTTGTGTGGCAGCTCTGAGATGCGCAGTTCGTACCGCGCAACAGAAGTCAGGAACTGCGCATGACAACTACGCGACAAAATTTTTTTTCGGCTAGTCATATAAAGTGCCACTGTATGGGCCGAAAACAGGCGTCAAAAAGTGACTTGTTCATGCCTGTGCCGGAAAAACATTTTTTTGACGAAGTTCCACTAGGGCTTTTACATAGCTGTTTTTTTTTCTGTTGATTAAAATACTGAGGTTTTATCATTAGAACTATCTGCTCGCAAGACTTAAACTCAAGAGAACTTGATGAGTAAATTTTTTTTTTTCAACAGATCAAAGCCCAGCAGCAAAGAATTCCAAATCAGCTGACACTGAAGAACTCGCCATGCTGCTCGCTGATGTAGAACCAGGACAGAATCGTGACATTTTACCAACTGGTAAGAGTCTGTCTGTCTACAATTATAATTAAATACAACTTCTGTCTTTCACAATTTTGACTAAAGCTGATTTTGATGCCTTCTACTCTTTCAAGAAGGTCATCATACGTAAGTTCATGGAGTAGTCTTGTTACAGTTCAATGAATTAGCTCGAGCCTCCAAATGTGTTCAGCCAGAACTTGTTAGATTTATATAGTAATCAGAAAACTTGAGCTTCTATCAGTACTTCAACAATTTTGTTAAATAGAGGGGACCAATTACTCAAAACCTTTGTACGAATGATTAGCATTATTAGTTCCAGCCTTGATAAAATTGTATTGTACAGGAGATAACCTTGAGTCATCGGTGGCTCCTCATGAAGTTGTTGCCGTTCAGCCTTTGAAATTGCGTGAAGTTCTGACGGAGTCCTTTCCTGATGGTAAGATCAATTATAATTCGGGAAATTTCACTGATTTGCCTTGAACGACAATATTTGATTAGAATAGCGGATATCTTGCGTAATGCTATGTCCTATGTTATCTAGAGACGCATGCTCCCGTTATTATGACTGAATTTCAATCTGGAAAAGAAGTATTGGTGCTGCCACTATCTCCCACAGCGTTACATCCAAATGAAATACAAACCGGAGAAGCGGCTGTAGACCTTACGCAAGTGGCTACTTTGGTGTCGTTGACAACTGGGTTATCAGTGACTCCAGGTACGAGCTCTAGTAGTCGTCGAAAAAGAACGCAGAGGACTCCATCTTCTGATCCCCCATCACGCAAGCGGTCCAGGAATCCTTCGAAATGGAAAGCCGTGATTGCTAAGGAGGCAAGAAATTCTGGACTGGAATACACCGATTCGAACGGGAAACTTGTAGATGCCAGAGTGATGGGTGAAGCTTGTTCTGATTGCAAGTTCAAATGTAGCTCTAGAGCGAATGGGGATCATCGTCGAGAAATTTTTACTCAGTTCGGACTTCATCACCAGGCACACTAGAATTACGGAAACACAAAGTTGCACGACCAACTGGAAATCTAGGCGACAATTCTAGCGCCTCTATTTTTTCAGAATTGATGGTAAGGAGGAAAGAGTATGCGAGACCATGTTTATTCGAACTCTCGGCATTTGCGACTCTTGGATACGAACTGCTGCTCGCAAGCTTGGTGTAGGCGGTAGGCTAGGCACGCCAGACATTCGCTGCAGACTCCGGCGATCCTGCTCCGATTTCGATGATTTTTTTTTTAATCGCTTTGGAATCAAATTTGCAACAAAGTTTACCACTTGAGAACTCTTGCTTTTTTTTGTTTATTTAAAAAACTATTATTATGAATTTTTTTTCGTTTTTTTTTTTGTTTATAACAGAAAAATTGCATAGTAGGAGTTTCTGAGGGATACTGGAAGTGATATTGGTGGAGAAATCAAGAATAGATATTAATTCATATGGCATTGCCACTTTATTATGACAATTTTAATCTTTCTCGACTTCGTCTTCGGAATCGTCGTCCTTGGCTCGTATAATAGGTTCCGCGTTAAGCCAACTGACTCTATTGCACCCACCACAAATTTGGGTGCAATGCAATCCACTTTTTCTGCAGCCACAAGCTGGGCCACACCCTTTCTGGCAGTTGCAGAAAATTGATTTTAGGATAGTTTCTGGCGCAGGTGCTTGATTCATGAGAATGGGCGTCAGAATTTGTCGCTCATACTTCCAACCCCACTCCAATGGTGACACGTCATTTCCGAGCCACAATTGCACCTGAAGATACACCCTCTTCAAGTATTCCGATGCCGCATCCTCAGTGGGGGGCAAAGCAGCCAACTGAGCAGCTCTAGTATTCTTCATGGCTGCCTTGATGAAACTCTCGTACCTAGGTTGAGATGTTCAAAAAATTACATGAAGATCACAATATCATGAGATATTCAAGTAAATACGCACCTGTATTCGTTCAACGATTTTTTCGCTTTTGACGCTCCGTACAGAGCAAGAATGCATCTGACCCCAGCATTCACTAGCGTTGTCGGATCTCGGCGATAAAAAACTTCGTGGTCTGACTGCAGCCATAATAGCATGAGCAATAGAGGTGCACTTCTTCTCGTAGGAATCGATGCTAGTTTGATCTCCTTTCTTATCCGTTAAAATAATTTCGCGAAGGAGATAAAGCAATGTGCTTGGTGTGGACTCGTTGACATTCTCGAACATTTCATCGCTCGGTGGGTAATGCTCCTTCAAACATACTGTAGCGTAATTCGAATAGCCCGCTCAACAGAAAGGAAATAAGTGATAGATGGAATATGAGGAGAGAGAGAAAGAGTATGAGTCAGACGATAGACCAAATTTCCGCCCACTCACACTCTACGGGAAGACGCTCTAGGCATCAGACCTATTTTCTCTTATCTATCCCCTGTAGTAGTAAATTATATTTTATTCTTTACAATTTTAATTAATTTATACACATTTAATTCTTATACACATTGTAATCGTTAACCAGCATTGACAAAACAAAATTTACACAATTTCACTATCTGCAAATCTATACAAATTAACAAAACTACGAAAACGAATTTCATCACCACGAGGCAGAGAGTCTGACGAGACGCAATATTTCCGCCATTAATTGGAAAATTCTCCTCAAATCTACAATAATCTACGGAACCTGCTTGGTCACCAAATACATGCAAAAGATAAGTTGAAATTGTTAAAATATAAAAGAAAAGGCTGTTTCTCAACAAAAAGACAAACAATTGAAAAACACAAATTTAATGAACAATAAAATTGTAAAGATATATTCGAATCAAATGAGCGTAATTTTAAACAAAATAATTTTTAAATGGTATAATTGTTTTTTTGGTATGAATGTGATTTTAACTTTAATTGTATTTTCTACACCTTTTGATTATTGATAAAATTTGACATTGAAATTTATACAATTTTTACACAAGAAATTCGTTAAATATGTTACGTCTGGTCCCACGGTCCATACGTCGCCTACCCTCACACACACACACACACACACACACACACACACACACACACACACGCACGCACGCTTAGCTCTTAGACTATCGTTACCAGACGATATACGCAGAACCGCGATATTGTCTTCGCTTAAGCCTGACGGTGCATCACACGATACACGTGTGATAGCTCGGTCAGTCTTATGCACTCCCCTCACCCTTCCCCCAGCTTCTTCAGTCTTGACTGAACTAGCTGGACTCACTTCTATAATAACTCTCTTGAGGATAACATCCCCCTTCGCTAGTAGTAGTTAATATTGTACACTCTGACTCTTACTTGAATACTTGAATAAACGCTGATATATAATTACTTTGAATGTGTATTTTTCTTGCGTGTAGCACTGTTTATAAACACAAGGCAAAGTCGTGTACATCATATGTTTGCCTTTGAACTATGACGGGTGTGTCACCAGTAGGACTATTCATTCATATGTACACCGCGGCCTTTTAGTTGTATTTATATTAATAATAACGACGGGTGTGTCGCCCAAGATGGAAAATTATTAATGTAAATCAATTGAAAGTGTATACCAATTTTTGAAAAAACTGATGAGAAAAATTAACGGACGATCCGGGAATCGAACCCGGGATCCACGGATGCTTAGCCGGAGACTTACTCCACTAGACCACCTTCTTCGCCCACAGATCACGTCAATTCTTCTCATCATATACTAGCTTCTTCTTGTAGGTCTTGTATTGGTTCTTAGTGCTCAAATTTTAATTGAATGTGTATATTTCTTGCGTGTAGCACTGTTTATAAACACAAGGCAAAGTCGTGTACATCATATGTTTGATACAAGACCTACAAGAAGAAGCTAGTATATGATGAGAAGAATTGACGTGATCTGTGGGCCAAGAAGGTGGTCTAGTGGAGTAAGTCTCCGGCTAAGCATCCGTGGATCCCGGGTTCGATTCCCGGATCGTCCGTTAATTTTTCTCATCAGTTTTTTTCAAAAATTGGTATACACTTTCAATTGATTTACATTAATAATTTTCCATCTTGGGCGACACACCCGTCGTTATTATTAATATAAATACAACTAAAAGGCCGCGGTGTACATATGAATGAATAGTCCTACTGGTGACACACCCGTCATAGTTCAAAGGCAAACATATGATGTACACGACTTTGCCTTGTGTTTATAAACAGTGCTACACGCAAGAAAAATACACATTCAATTAAAATTTGAGCACTAAGAACCAATACAAGACCTACAAGAAGAAGCTAGTATATGATGAGAAGAATTGACGTGATCTGTGGGCGAAGAAGGTGGTCTAGTGGAGTAAGTCTCCGGCTAAGCATCCGTGGATCCCGGGTTCGATTCCCGGATCGTCCGTTAATTTTTCTCATCAGTTTTTTCAAAAATTGGTATACACTTTCAATATAATTACTTTGTTCTACGCAGAAACTCTCACTTACTTTATTTATATCTTAGACCTTCGGTATACTTCTGTATCTTTATTCGGGGTGAACCCTTATAAATATACTTGACTGGCTTAGGCTTGTTACACTGGTGGCAGCGGTCTTGTTACACTGGTGGCAGCGGTCTTGTTACACTGGTTGCAGCGGTAGTCCCCGAAACGAAGGTTAAAGTGATAAAGTGAAAATTTAAAAAGAGATTAGCATCAAATATTCGCAGATCTGGAAACGGCCAATCCAGAATCGTAGAATAGGTGCGACGCGTATGTGAAAAGCTCTAAGCTAAAAGTGATTAGTGCAGCAACTACATTCAAGAAATCAAGTGCTACGAAGAAATAGTGAAACAATTAAATTGCTACATAAGAAAGTCAAAATATACGTCGACGCGAATAAGTGCTAAGAAGAAGTCAAACACCACCAAGCACTGTCGATGATAAATAGTTTTAATAGTAATTAATCATTAATCATAATAAAGGCTTACCTCGCAACCATAAGACGACGGAAGATAAAATTATATAATACAGGCTTACCTCGCAACCATAAGACGACGGAAGATAAAATTATATAATAATAATAAGTGCTCTCGCAGTGAACACATAAGACGACGAGACAACCTGCCGAAATAACGCAGCGATAATAAAATAATAATAAATACCTCGCAACCATAAGACGACGGAAGTTAAAATAATAAATACCTCGCATTCTCAATAAGACGACGGAATATTAATCATTAAGAAATTTAAGTGAACAGTGATTCATAAAAATTTGTGCTCTCGCAACACACGTAAGACGACGAGACTAACCTGCCAATCAGACGCAGCGATAACCATTGAAAATTAAATCTCTCGCAAACATAAGACGACGAGAATTTAATAACTAATCGAAGACCAAAAATCAATTGAGTCATTCGAAAACAAAGAATCTCCACACCGAACGAGTACCAGTATCCTGAGCCAGACGAGAAGCAGATAAGGACGACATCAATCCGACGCAGAGCCCACCTGTACCCGTCGCTAGCCGTCGCTAGCCGTTGCAGCCGCCAGCCGTCATCGACGATCGCAGATCATCGCCCCACCACCCAGACCCCTTGTCTCGAAGAATTTTACATCAATCGCAACCATGCGATACCTCTTCGCAACTCTCATCATACTCAGCTCATTGTAAGTCTCCGAGATTCAATAGAAATTAATATCATTTTGTTTAGTTGTAATTAGTAAATAATTCAAAATGCCGGATACAGCGGCAAACCCTCCTTCATACTTGACAATCCAAGCAGTCGCCGCGTTGATTCCTAACTACAATGGTTCAAACATGACAGTAAAATCTTTCATAACAAAAGTTGAAAACGCGAAACGTTTAATCGGTCCACAGGACTTAGCCGTATTTACTTCGCTAGTCCGCTCCAATTGAATGACCCGATAATAATCGACGACGACGACGACGACGATTTACGGAATGTTTTTCCAGATGCGACTAGTTTAATAGTCGGATTAATCAATAAAACGATAGCAGAAAGTTCGAAAGCGAAAGTCCCGGTGACATCTCAAGTACCACTGACCGATTCAAAAAATCACCTGAACACCCGCGATTTGTATGAAAACCGTGCTCTAGTGACGCAATCTCGAGATCGACAAGAATCTGTTCAAACGTTCAAAACTGGAATTATAACAGCTTCGCGAAAAATTACGGAAAATCCTGATGAGAGAATGATATTGCCAAACCCAAAATCAGTTAAACGCAAAGTAAATACCGAATCGTGTCACAGCGCGGAGCCGCAAAAGAAAACAACAGCACGTGGAGTCGACTACTCAGATTACACATTCGACGCTGATAACAAAGACGTTTCAAATCCAAGCAAAGCGAACGCACAGGCTAAACACATCCACACCCCTGACGCGAATACACCAGAGTACACACAGGTGAACGATCCTGTAGACGCAAATACCACCACAGTCCCTTACGTTACAAATCTAATTGCTGAACTCGCCCCTTACGGAAAAAACACTCAATTTTTGAGTGTTAACACTCAAAATTAAGTGTTAACACCGAATTTTGGGTGTTAAACTCTCAACTTGAGAGTAAACTCTTAAAGTTTGGGTGTCAAACTCCCAATTTGAGAGTCAACACTGGAATTTTGGGGGTTACACTCTCAATTTGAGTGTCAACACTGGAATTTTGGGGGTTACACTCTCAATTTGAGTGTCAACACTGGAATTTTGGGGGCTACACTCTCAATTTGAGTGTCAACACTGGAATTTTGGGGGTTACACTCTCAATTTGAGTGTCAACACTGGAATTTTGGGGGTTACACTCTCAATTTGAGTGTCAACACTGGAATTTAGGGGGTTACACTCTCAACTTGAGAGTCAACTCTTAAAGTTCGGGTGTCAAACTCCCAATTTGAGAGTCAACACTGGAATTTTGGGGGTTACACTCCCAATTGAGAGTCAACTCCTCAAGTTCGGGTGTCAAACTCCCAATTTGAGAGTCAACTCTTAAAGTTTGGGTGTCAAACTCCTAATTTGAGTGTCAACACTGGAATTTCGGGGGTTACACTCTCAACTTGAGAGTCAACTCTTGAAGTTTGGGTGTCAAACTCCCAATTTGAGAGTCAACTCTTAGAGTTCGGGTGTCAAACTCCCAATTTGAGAGTCAACTCTTAAAGTTTGGGTGTCAAACTTCTAATTTGAGTGTCAACACTGGAATTTCGGGGGTTATACTCTCAACTTGAGAGTCAACTCTTGAAGTTTGGGTGTCAAACTCCCCATTTGAGAGTCAACTCTTAAAGTTTGGGTGTCAAACTCCTAATTTGAGTGTCAACACTGGAATTTTGGGGGTTACACTCTCAACTTGAGAGTTAACTCTTGAAGTTTGGGTGTCAAACTCCCAATTTGAGAGTCAACACTGGAATTTCGGAGGTTATACACTCCCAATTTCAGAGTCGGCACTCAAATTTTAAGTGTAAAACTCCCACTTTCAGAATAACCCCTCAAATTCTAAGTGCCAAACTCCCAATTCGACAGTCAACACTGGAGTTTTGGGTGATTAACTCCCAATTTGAGAGGTGAGACTGGAATTTTAGGTGTTCAACTTTTAATCTAATAACCAACACTCAATTTTTGAATCTTAAACTCCCAATTACAGAGTCAACACCTAAATCTTAGGTGTCATTGAACTCTCAATTCCAGTGATAACACTGGACCTTCGGGTGTTCAGCTCCGAAACTCAAAGTCAGCTCTTCGGACTTTTCGGTTTCAAACTTCCAATTTGAGATTCACACTCAAATTTCGAGGGTTTCATTTAGAATAGTATTGAAGGTTAGCTAAAATTTTCGACTTCGAATTTGGGTGTTACCTGAAGACGTATAAGAGTAAAACTCCTAATTAGTTAAGAGTTAATTTAAGACTATTGAAAACTGTTAACCCTCAAATAATGTCGTGTAGAATATCTAAATTCTGAGGTGTGAACATTATAACACACTGCAGGAGCTTTATATAGTTACAGGAAACTTATAGCTGTACAGTGGTAACTTTTTTCCCAAGGTTTATGAACTGAAGACGTGTGATGCAAAAATAAAATGTACATCCCCAACGGTATATGCGACGAACGATTTAATGAATTCAGGTAAGTATAAATACCATACGTACCATGTATATACTTAGTATGAACATACCTCTAGTCTCCATATATGAACCTTTGTAATATTCATCTCAAATTCTATACTTATTGTCTAATATATATCTTAATCTATTTTTCTTGCCTGGATATAAAACCCATAACTACATAATCCAATGCTAATATAAACTCACAGTGTATAATAACATTGATTACAGGTATAAAATAGTGGATAATCCGAATTGAACAACCTAGAAGGTATCTGTAAACCATTTTTTAGAGGTTATATTTATTAATGTACATTCCGAAGAACATTGAATAAATGATTGCATTCTCATATCCATTTATACATATACTCATACATATTACATTTGTTTACTTAACATTGTTCTTAATTCTTATACGTATGTAAAAATACACGTAATCAGCTGGTATCATATATAATTTTGCAGAATGCTACTGATCGAGTCTCACGGCGATAAAGAATGCTCATCTAAGTGTATAACAATCGCCATTTATGATTTATGATCTAATTTTCTCAAACTATTGTTTCATATTGTCATAATAATATGACTAACTGGTTTTTTTTTCTTCAATTCTTTTTCTCTCGCCGTTATTATATATATATTATAAGCTTTGGAAGAAATTCGAAAAATTCAGAATGCTGCAGTTTTAGAGTCAGTGAATTCGTACAAAAAACATGAACCAACTCATACTGGTGATTATTTTGCATGGGTGAATTCCTCACAACTGAATTTGAAAATACGTGCAGAATCCCAGTATGGTCAGCGAGAATTCGATCTGACTTACATTCAATTAATCTGTTTCCACTGTATTTACTAACGGCACAATTACACATTTTGAATCATCATCTAGAGGTGATATCACACACTTGTTCAAAATATCTGTAGGAAAGCAAACAGTAATGTTTTGAGTTTGTCTTACAATATTTGAATAACTTCCTGATGTGATGTAATTTGTGCTACATAAGATATCGTCTAAAATTTCGAAAGCTCTTCCAATTACTACAAATGTTTTACGATCATTAGCTTGAGAAACACAAAGTATTTTCGTTATTCTAATAAGGGCTCCGGATGATATTTTGACAATGCTATTGTCTCGTTTGCACAGTTTTTCGTAAGCACAAGAATGATACAATATATTGTTGAATATAAATCTTTCGTAAGATACTGCGTCAACTTTGATATCCTGACTTAAAACAGTTTGAATGGACAATTTTTCGATCAGATTCAAAACAACATTATTTCCATTCCCAAAAAGAATTAGTCGACTGTCGGATGATAACCGATGACCAGTTCTGGTTTTATAATTTCCAACCATACTCAAGTATAAGTGTTTCCCTAGTAAGCTGCAATTGTTTTTATTGAATGTATCATTGAACTTCAACGTCTGAAATCGTAAATATGCCTTACAAATTTGATGTAAAATAGCTTGCGAGTTCTTCAGCATATTCCTAAGAACATAATTATAACTCTCGAAGTAAAATGCAGACCATGCCCACAGTGCACCAAAGTACTTGACAGATGAAGGTATGTGGAGTAATAAATGAACATTGAATTTCATGAATCTTTGACCATACAAGGGTTCTGTGCGGCGAACGAATTCCCGTATTGCTCTTTTAGCTTGCTCAAAATCTTGTTCATTAATTTTTTCACTATTGAATTTCTGTATAGCAAAAACAAGTAATGACCAATGTCTATAGAAAACCATTGGAATCAAGTCCTTTAAACACGGCAGAGAATAGTAGAGTAAAAAATTTTTAAACTCTGAGGCTTTCCAATTTTTAACTTCCCGTTTCTCTGTTTTCAGAGAAAAAAGGAAGTTATTGTGATCACCCCGAAAATGAAAAGTCGAGTTTTTACTAAATCTCCACATTTCGAGGTCCAAAGAATCACCTCCGACTATTTTCAGTTTGACGTCTGGGTGTGTGTGTGTATGTGTGTGTGTATGTGTGTGTGTATGTGTGTGTGTATGTGTGTGTGTATGTGTGTGTGTATGTGTGTGTGTATGTGTGTGTGTGTGTATGTGTGTGTGTGTGTATGTGACCACATTTTTGTCCGCGCGATATCTCGAGAACGAGTTCGCGGATTTTGATCAGATAGGGCTCAATCGACGGGGCTTTTCTCAACTTAGAACTGATTAGATTTTGGCTTTGATCGGATTAGTACTTTTTGAAGTATTCAAATAACAAAATTCTAAAAAACGCAACAAAAATGACGATATCTTGAGAACGAATCAACGGATTTCAGTGAAATTTGGTACCATATGGTTTTTTTGATCGCTGATCACGAATCTGAAGTCAGATTAGCGAAATTCAAAATGGCGAGTCCGATTTGCTGGGAAAAATACTAAAAACATTCGAAATCTTACGGAAATTTGTACTCGAAGGTTTTTTGAACCGCTGATCAAGAATCTGAGGTCAGATTTACAAATTTGAAAATAGCTGAGAATAAAATAAATAACGGGAAGTTCGAAGGCTGGCTCATAGTCAGCCCAAACCCGCTTGTTTATGTCAGAAATGGATCGAGGGGTCCGCGTAATTTCACAAGGTGGTCGAATACGGCCCAACCTTTCATCGAAAAGATGTTTCTTTGCTCCCAGATACCACGGTTCGTTATAATTGCTCGAATCAAACCACGAAGTGAGAAACAATCTCACTACACCTAGTAGCACAGAATGCATATATTCCGGTGGAAAAGAAGTGATAATGCTGAAAATCGGTAAAAGCATCAGCAGAGAAACACCTTTAACCCCATTGATCACTGTTTTTTCAATAGTAGCTTTGATAGCATCCCGCTTGTGTTGCTCTGTGGTTCTTTTATCACCTTCGTCTCCACAGTAGACACGTGTATAGCCATTCCCTGTGTTTACGTGTTCACCTGGATGCAGGCAAAGAGAGCAGCCAAATTCGCCGTTAAATTGGTGTATGTTCTGTAAAGCACATCTCGCAACAGAGTCTACGGGTGCAAGGAGCGTATGAACTTTGACAGTTACTGGTACTTGGAAACCCGGTGGCGAACAGTGAAACCCATTTTCATGTAGATCTCTTAACTCGTCAACAAAGGGCTTCAAATACAAATCTAGTACTGGCTTTTGCGCCGAGCACCACAAAGCTGTGAGCATGATGTTCTCCTTTCTGGTGCGATAAGGCAGCTCATTTATTGCCACCTGTACTGGACACATGGACACCTTTGACGATTTGAAGGTTTGCACACCATCCGCGTTCCATTGAATCGTGATATCGTAGTCCGATATGACTCCATTTTGCCGTAACTTCTTATACGCTTTACCACTCGTTACATCTGAGAGAATGCCAGGTTCAGGGCAATCTCTCTGTAGTTTGTGGAAAAGTGGTCCAGATAACAACTTTTGCAGCTTTTCCTTCAAAGGAATGTAAGCAAAGTAATGACTGCTCCGATCCAATGAATATTGATGGTAATGTTTGTGACACGATATACATGTTGCCTGTTGTTCTCCTTCAAAAGTCAACGATGTAAAACAATCCGGGCAGTAGTAATGTCTTGTGAAATTGACAATGCTCGGAAATTTTTTCAAGAAAAGATATTTTGATGCATTTATCGATTCTGGTAGGTGGCAGTTAATCAGCTGAAGAAGATCCTCTAAAGCAACATCTGTTATGCCATGGCGGATTGCAAAGCTCATTATCAAAAGATCACTTTCCTCTTTCGTTAGAGAAGATCCTGGATAGATAATTTCCCTTGCCTGAAAATAAAATATGAAACATACTTTTTCATTCGATTGTAGTATTATTATATTCAAATTTCGTACTTATTCTTACTTATAATATGTCAACTTGATATTCATATTTATGTGAAAACGATTTTTTTCGTGGAGCAAACATCAAGTTTGTGATGCATAATGAGTATCAAAAACAAGTACCTGCTGTGGTTCATTATCATATGCTGCTTGAATATCGTCTTCCAATCCCTTCAGATCTACATCTTCTGCTGCGCCGTCGTCATCATTGTCATTCAATAAGATCTCGTGCGCTCTTTCCTCATCTATCAGCTATAGGTGAATATATAAATTTTTTATAGTCAGTATATTACTCTAATCCATCCTTGATACCATTCCTAAATATGCATTACGAAGAACATATAAAGCCATCGATGTCAATTCACAGAGTCTTCCGACCTCGACATCTCTAATTCGATCCGTGATTTTTTTTCTTATCATTGTCCCTACCCCTAATACATTTTTTTTAATTTTCCCAGATTTTTTTTGGTCCGCAACTGTCTCTGACTGAGGATTTTTTCGACCACAAAACTATGATTATTTTGTGAAATCTGAGAAGAAAATCGAAAAATTCTACAGATGCCTGAAAAATATAGCCCCCTGTCACATTATACCGTGAGTAAACGAGGAAAGGACCCCCTCCGAAACCAACACAGACGCACGCTTCAGTCGTCCGTGTGTCGGGTGCGTTCGGCCACGCGAGAGAGACAGCGTACGGTAGGTCGAGACAGAGAACGTCTGCGGGCCGGTCGTCCGTTTTCGAGTTTACTTGGGGAGCGGGAATCGTAATTTGCCAAATTAATATGGTTACTAATAATCGCGAATACAATAATCAGGCCTGATTTGAACGCATTATCATTCCGCGACCATTTATTCGAAGTTATTCAAAGAAGTTCAGGAATGGTTATGGAATGAATAAAGTTAGTGAATTGTTTGAACGAAAAAAGATACGAGATAAATGAAGACGCCAAAAAAGCTCGGTATAGTAACTCATTTATTAACAGAAGGTAAGTGACCATCACTTTCCTTTTTCAATCATTTTGATTGGTTTATTATCGTAGTTTCAGACATTGTCTCTCAAGGCATTGTTTAAAAACGAAGCGAGCCAAGACTCGACGCAAGGTACTAGGGCTGACGTTCAAGTCCTACGGAGGTGGAACTTCTCCGTCTTTCATCTTATCGGAGCGAGCCAACGTTCACCTTCAAGTCCTATGGATGTGAAACTTCTCCGTCGACGTTGCACTTCCGTAGGACTTGAACGTTGGCTCGCTCCGACAAGATGAGAGACGGAGAAGTTTAACGTCCGGAGGACTGAACGTCAGCCCTCGCACCTCGTGTCGAGTCTTGGCTCGGTCCGATGAGATGAGACACGGAGAAGCTTCACCTCCGTAGGACTTAAACATCAACCCTAGCAGCTTGCGTTTTTAAACAATGCCTTGAGAGACAATGTCTAAAACTACGATAATAAACCAATCAAAATCATTGAAAAGGGAAAGTGATGGCCATTCACCTTCTGTTAATAAACAAATTTATGCGGAAAACTTAATAACTCCAAAACTAATAGAATTACGAATTGCTTCCAATGACGTAGATCACCGGAAGCCTGAAAAACCGAGGGGCTATTCACTTAGGAAGTCCTATGTACGCAGCCTTAGAAGTCTTCGAAAATGCTTGGTATTCTCTGAGAGTCTGTGGAAGTCTGAGAAGTAACTAGGGATTTCTTAGGTGAAATTCAAGGAATTCCCCATAGATAGTCAGTTGGTAGCCTGAATTCTTCAGAAGTAATGACGGTTGTTGGATGTCTTTGGACGTCGGGAACACTTGAAATTGAAGTGAACAGATTCTTCCTGGAAACCCATCAAATAGTTATCAACACAGGACTTTAGAACCTCATTTCTAATAACCTTATACTAGAAATCCACAGGTGGTTTTTTTTTTTAGAGAATCGATTCTGTCTTTCAAACCAGTGGAAAAGTCCAGTCTGAAATCCAATGTTCTCCATTAGGGGAGACATCTGTCAAAATTTCGTCCAGAATTACAAAAAATTTAAACAACTCAACAATTCAACTGAGAAAACTGTGATGGGAAATTCCATTCAGCAATTTTTAGTCTACGGTAGTAAATGTATTGAGAAAGAGTTCAACCTTCAACGATGCAACCTTATGGGCAAAGAATGTTTATGAGAAAACGTGGAAAATATCTTCAACTTTAAACTTATTTGACAGATTGAACTCGAATTTAGATCAGATTTGTGTTGAAGAGTTGTAAATAAATGGTCCAAATTTGAAAAATATAGATCCAAGGCACGAGGACTTTTGGTTTCACTGAAGTCTCCCCATAAGAATGTATGTTCCCAGAACGTTTCGCAGTCTCACAGTTCTCTTGCTGCAAAAAGTACCTACACACACACTTTCATCGCAGACTGTTGATATTGTTGCTCAAGACACATGCCATAATAATCTAAAAATTGCTGTAAGAATGTTTGAATTGAATTCGTCGAGAACATTTATAAATTTTGTTGCCCGATTACTTCTCCTGATATTATTTATTCCAAAATCCAGCAGCGGTATATCTTACGTCTTCTGCTAATTGATGCTCATCAATTTCGAGATCTTCTCCTATGGGATTCACGACATCACGATCTACAATATCATCCAGGATTTCCTCATTATTATCTCGTTCGAAGAGCGCCTCTCTCCCTTCAACTGGCATCTGCAATATTACACTTGTCTTAATTGAGTAAGCCATTTTGTAATTAGTGATAGATTTTCGAAATTTCACCGGAGGGGAGACTTCAGTGAAAATTTGAAAATCGCTATTAAAGGTCGTACAAAATATCCTTCCAGCAGTTTTTAAATAATGCTAGTATGCACTGTGTAAATAAATTTCAGCCTCCTGCGATGAAAGTGTAAGCGCAAGGAACCTAGCGAAGAAGATTTTACTCACCGCTGCCAAAAATTCCTTGCGCCTACACTTTCATCGCAGGAGGCTGAAATTTTTTCTCACAGTCTATACTGTACCATAATTCAAAAACTGGTGGGGGGATTTTTTTGTACACCTGTTTTGATTTTGTCAGAATTTAAAAACCAAATTATTCCCAAAATTTCACGGAAGTCTGCCCGTAATACATCAAAGAGACTTCTAAAGATTATTTGGATTGCAAATTTGTTATTCACTTTTTCCCTGTGTACAAATTCTAGGCCTCTTTAGCATGTTCCAAAATATTGGTAAACAATCTGAATTATAAAATTCTCCATTACATAAAGTCTTTAAAATTACCTGTATCACATCGGGATTCAATTCTTGAAGAATGTCATTGTCGATTTCCATCTCTCCTTCGTTTTCTGCTTGCTGTATACACACATCAACAAATAACCTCTATTATTTGTGTGCCAGATAAAATCATTCGTGAAAAATCATGACTCAATAGAAAATACCTACCTGTTCTCGGAGTTCATGTTCACGTTTTCGACGATCGCGTAATGTGGTATACGGTATCGGTAAATTCGAGTCTTTCAGATACTCGAAGTAATTACCTCTCTTCATTTTCGCACAGAACAATGCTCTTCGTCAAAAATTATAATTTGAATAACATCGGAGCATCAGCAAAGTTTATTATCTGTTGCAACAGTCTGACACAGTATCCAACTTTCAAGGAACAGACGAAATCCTATCGTGACGCGTGAGGCTGGTGCAGCGGAATAGCAGTGGACTGCGGAACGGGAGCAGCCAATAGCCAGTCAGTCGTATTCCAATATAACCGCGAGAAGATTTAACAGGAGACCGTCATTCATTGGCTGTTACTAATTTCGTGTTTGATACTATTTCATTTTGTAGGACGGCACCCTGAAACTCTTTTTACTCAATTTTTAAACAATTATTGTAATGTGAGAAGACCAAGTTTTGAAAAGTGGCATCTCGAATCCCGTGACCAGAATTCATCGGTCACTTGGTTAACCAGGATCGTCTGATGTGTTACGGAATACACTACTAATGTATCCACCGCGGCGCGGGCGGCCGGCTTTAAAAGCATGCTGGAGTCAGGCTTTACCGACCGTACCCGGTTTTCACTTGTTTTCACTGATAGCAAAGCCGACACGCCACGGACGCGGAAAAGGAATTAAACACCGGATACGGTGGGTAAAGCCTGACTCCAGCATGCTCTTAATTTGAGCTATAACTTAAAATGAAGACCACAGCATAAGCCCAGCTCATAATAACTTGTTCGGTCCTGTGTTGTTTCATTAACTCGTTCTCAAAATCTTACTCGTTTCCACTCCTGAGACAATCTATTTTTTCATATTCACGGCAGTGAGATCCGATCATATAGTCACGCTCGTTCGACTTAGGTTTTGGAACACCGAAGGCGACAGGGAGGAGGGGCATGTGTTGCTTTCCGGTTGCTCACCGCCGCGCCGCCATTGTTTCTCAACGTGCAAGCTGGCGCCGGTGCCGAATGCACGTACGTGTTTGTCAGAGAAACAATCGTAATCCCAATCACCGTTCTACTAAAATTCCGGGAAAATCTCAAGTAATAGAGTGTGTACGTAGATTCGGATGACTTTTTGCCGGATAAAATGGAAAAAGTACGCGCTTTAAACAATGACCAGTGCATTCTCGTGGAATTCGTCAACGAGAGTAACTCTTTGGCTGTCGGATACCAGTGCTGGCTGGAGAATAAAGTCAGCCAGGAAGAGTTGAAAACGTTGGTCGTTGAGAAATCAATCGTCCAAATTCAGTGGCCAAACTGCGATATTAAGAGCGCACAACAGATGAAGACAATTCTCAACAACCTGAGCGAATCTGATTGGGGTAACATTGCTGCCAGAATCCTCTCAGTCGGTGGTGAGTACCGAACTTTATATTTCTTCTTCCTTGAGAGTATTCCTGTCCGAAAGTTCGTTTCCTAAATTTTTCAAAAAAATATCATCGCTTTCCTTGCTCGAGGACGTGCATGACGCAATTTTTCATCGAACGGTATCATTTTTGTGCGTGTCTTTTTTCATCATCCATTTTGTTGTCACTTGCTACATTGTGCCGCCGTGGCCTCGTCTTTCGCCTTGCTATCGCAGGAACCAAGCGACGAGGGAAAGAGACGCTAATAGCAGAAGGTAGCAAAGTACGCCGTCTCTTTCCCTCTTGTCCTTGTCCTTGCTTCCATCCTTGCTATGTACTCATCTTTTTGTATCTGTGCTATGTCTACAGCTACTTCTCTTGTAGTCCAATATTGCCACGGACTTAATAATAAGATCTATCTATCTATCTATCTTGTCGTAGCCTGCGTGAGCCCGCTAATCACGGCTTTCGAGGGACAGAGAAGGGATGTACTCATACATACATATATCAGTGCGATACACGCTCTGCCTGACGCTCGTTTTCTAATTCGAAATGATGTTTTTTGGTAAAGGTTGCATGCTCTTTGGTCCTTCAGAATTGAGATTGTGCATCGATTTTTCTTCAATTTATATATGCGTATAATATAGAGAAGTTTTAAATAATCAGGTTATATTTTTTCTTTTCCACGAAAAAATGGTAATTTCAAACGTTACACAGGCAATTGAATTTCAGCATTTTTGCTACAAGTATATAGATATACCTTGGCATGGGTGATGTCACAACGTAGTAATTTTCGATCCGTTGTATTTCCTTCGATTTTCGTTTTAATGAAAAAAAATATTCAAAACTTGCCTCTGCGAGACAATTAAAATTGAAACGCTTTTAGCAGTAACTTTCAAAAGTTACCTCAGACCTCACGGCTAAAAGTTGGTTTGAAAACCTATTTTTGGAAGATTCACATCGAAAGATACCAAAATTAATCAATGAAAATGAAATAAATCATTGAATTTTCTCAGTAGACTCTAAATATATGGCCAAAAATGGGGCTGTAGAAGAGCGAACCTACTCACCTATTATACAGATTTGGCCGGAAGTGCGGTCGGGTGTAGGTTCATAATTCTTATGATCTATGGGTTGTAGTGAAATATTCATTAAATTCGAATCGTTCTTCCAAGCATACGTCAAGTTGAG